>APFE031074527.1:0-70605 GCA_000404065.3 Pinus taeda
GGACAGAGGATATGAGGTACTGTTCAGGGGAGGACAGGTGTTGATGTATCCCAGGGGCGCTCCAGCTGAGTCAGCTAGAGTGATAGGTGTACGCCATGCAAAGGTTTACAGGTTTGCATTCCAGCCCCTTTTGGCATTGAGTAGTAGTACCGACAGCAGAGCTAGCAGTTTTGAGCAGTGTGAGATTTGGCACCGCAGGATGGGACATATGTATCATGGAGCCTTGAGGACCTTGCGGGAGATCACTACAGGTATGCCAGATTTCAGTACTGATCACTTTGATACTTGTAGAGGATGTGCTATGGGCAAGTTTGCAAAATCCCCTTTTCCCAGCAGTGACAGCAGAGCGACTGGGATACTTGATTTGATACATTCTGATGTGAGCGGTCGGATGTCTCATGTTTCCTTGAGTGGATATGAGTATTATGTTTTATTCATTGATGATCACTCCAGGAGGACCTGGATTTATTTCTTGAAGACCAAGAGTGAGGTCTTCAAGCGGTTTCAGGAGTTCAGAGCTCTTGTGGAGACACAGACAGGTCGGAAGATCAAGTCCCTGAGGTCGGACAATGGAGGAGAGTACACCCTTGGAGAGTTTGTTGACTATTTTGTGGAGGCAGGCATCAGGAGGGAGTTCACTGTTCCTTACAACCCCCAGCAGAACGGGGTTGCGGAGAGGAAGAACAGATCCATCATAGGCGCTGCCAAAGCCATGTTACATGATCAGGGGTTGCCATTGTTTTTGTGGGCAGAGGCCTGCAACGCAGCTGTTTACTTGCAGAACAGGAGTCTGCATCATGCCTTGGGGCACATGACTCCGGAGGAGGCTTTCTCTGGGAAGAAGCCTGATATTGGTCATCTTCATATCTTTGGATGCATTACATACTCCTATATACCCAAGGAGAAGAGGACCAAACTAGAGCCCACCGCAGAGAAGGGTATCTTTGTGGGCTACAGTGAGACCTCAAAGGCCTTTCGGATTTACATTCCTGCACAGAGGAGAGTTGTTGTCAGACGGGATGTGAAGTTCGAGGAGGACAGGGGCTTTAGGAGATCACGGGAGTTGGAGTATCTGGATCAGCCAGACCCTTAGCAGCAGTTGAGTCAGTCGCAGGGATCCAGTGGGCAGGGATCAGGAGGATCAGGAAGTACATCTATGAGGATGTCAGGTCCATCAGTGAGCAGTGGCTCACCGAGCCAGAGGAGTGGTGCTCCGAGCAGGTCACAGAGAAGTTCACTAGGGAGTCCACTGATGGACAGTTCACACGGTACCTCAGCTTCTACAGGTTCAGGTGCAGGTAGGAGGACAACAGACAGACAGTCAGGAGTTCAGGCTACTGATGGTGATGAGGAGGAGGAGTTTCATTCTCCTATGGGAGAAGCATGCTCAGGGAAGAGGAAGCCCAAGTGGCTTCAGGACACCTTGAGAGATGCCACATCTGTTGCTGAGTCGAAGAGGCCAGTCAGAGAGACTAGACCACGTGAGAGATTTTGTAGCTATATGGCGATGGTTACCAGCATCCTTGACTCTGATCCTTCTAGCTATGAGGAGGCAGCTAGCCATCAGGTCTGGAGAGAGGCCATGCAGGAGGAGTATTCTTCTATCATGAAGAATGATGTTTGGGAGGTGGTGCCGAAGCCTGAGGGAAAATCCGTGGTTACTTCCAGATGGCTTTACAAGGTAAAGCATGCTGCAGATGGCAGCATTGAGAAATTCAAAGCGAGGTTTGTGGCTAGAGGGTTCTTCCAAGTAGAGGGAGTTGATTATGAGGAGACCTTCACTCTCGTGGCTCGATATACTTCGATCCGCTCCATTATATCGATAGTAGCAGAGATGGGTTGGAAGATCCACCAGATGGATGTGAAGACTGCATTTCTCAATGGATTCATACAGGAGGAGGTGTACATTGAGCAACCACAGGGCTTTGAGGTGCATGGGAAGGAGTCCCATGTGTGCAGACTGAAGAAGGCTCTTTATGGCCTGAAGCAAGCTCCCAGAGCTTGGTACTCCAGGATAGATACATATTTGCAGGGGATGGGTTTCACAAACAGTGAGGCAGATCCGAACCTTTACTTTATTATGATAGGTGAGGAGCCTCTCATTCTGGTGTTGTATGTGGATGACTTGGTGATTACAGGTGCAGAGAGACTCATAGAGCACTGCAAGAGAGATCTTGCGGCGGAGTTTGAGATGAAGGACATCGGCTTGATGCATTACTTTTTGGGTTTGGAGGTGTGGTAGGAGGAGGGGCATTTCTTCCTAGGGCAGAGGAAGTATATTGTGGACATCCTTAGCAGATTCCACATGGAGGATTGTAGACCCATGTCGACACCGATGATTACCAACTGGAAGAAGCTTCATTCTTTGGATTCCGAGTTGGTGGATCCCACATTGTACAAGCAGCTGATTGATTCCTTGGTGTATTTGGTCAACACTAGACCAGATATTTGTTTTGCAGTCAACACGATGAGTCAGTTTATGTGTGAGCCTAGGAAGGTTCACTGGGTGGCTGCAAAACACATTTTGTGGTACTTGCAAGGGACAATGGATTATGGTCTGGACTACAGGCAGGGGGATGGAGTGAGGTTGGCAGGTTATACTGATTCTGATTGGGCAGGTTGTGCTTCTGATAGGAAGAGCACTTCAGGGTGATGTTTTGGGTTGGGTTCAGCAGTAGTGTCATGGTTTAGCCGGAAGTAGCAGTCAGTAGCATTGAGTTCAGCGGAAGCAGAGTATATGGCAGCTAGTCTAGCTAGTTGTGAGGCCATCTGGCTTCGCAAGATGTTGTTTGGATTATTTGGTCAGCCATTGAGACCTTCAGTGATTTACTGTGATAATCAGAGTTGCATTAAACTCACGGAGAATCCAGTATTTCATGACAGGTCAAAGCATATCGAGATCAAATATCATTTCATCAGAGACTATGTTCAGAAGGGAGCTATGAAGCTTGAGTACATTCCCACTGATGAGCAGGTTGCAGATATTCTTAACAAAGCCTTACCACGGGGCAAGCATGTCTACTTTAGAGACAATATGGGTGTGGTGAGGAACACCTTTCTTAGTAAGAGGGAGTGTTGAAATTTGGTACTGAAGGACAGGTGGTTCCCTAAGGCTTTGATCTTTGGCCTAGGGAAAAGTGTCCAAAAGAATTTAATTTTTCTCCTAAAGTAACTTTATAATTTTTATAAAGTTAAATCTAATTCAAAAGTGACTTTAATAAAGTTAATGTAAAATTAGAAAGGAAAAGTGACTTTGGAAATAAATGACTAAGTGGGTCTTTATTAAAGTGGGGTGAGTTAAAAAATAAAAAGTGAGATTGAAATGAGCATTTAATCTCAGCCCTAGATCTCAATTTATTTCAGCCATTGGATTTAGAGGTTATCCGAAAGTCACTTAGGATTATATTAAAGGAGGAAAATGAGGCAAAAGGTCATTCATTCTTTCATGAGCAGATTGAGAGAAGGAGAGCAAGAGAGCAAGGGATATTTTTGGACAAGGAGGAGATGGAGACAGCAGCTTGGCACACATTCCAAGGCAGCAGTTGAGCAGATTTGTACAGCTGATTACACACACAGTGAAAGGCTGATTTTGGCACGATTTTCTAGAAATCCATATAACTGGTTTGCACAAAAATTGAGGAGTGGTTTGCACAGAAATCGAGGAGGAGTTTTCTGTTTTTTCTGCACACAAATCGAGGTCCATACAACACATTTATTGCAGTCCGTACAACGCATTTAATGCAGGTCGTACAACAACATTTAAGGCTAAAAGTGGGCACGAAAATCGAGGAGGCCGTACAACATTTATTGTTGTCCTGTTTGCTGTAATTTCCAGTTTGTTGTGAGGCACGAGAAAAGAGATAAGTTGTAAATTTGCTTGCTGATTTTTTGCTGAATATTTCTCACTGTAAAAAAATGCACTTTCATAAATAAAGAAGAGCTCTCGAACTGGTTTTCCCCAAGAGTTGTAGGGGGTTTTTCCAGGGTCACATTGACCAAAAAACACTGTGTTCAAATGTGTTAAATAACTATTTGTACCTGCTGATTTTTTATTTCTGCATTTTCCAGCATTCTGTAAAATTTCCAGAATTTGTGTTTTCAGCAAAAATTTATTTTTTCAGTTATTGAATGTATGGATATGGGAAAAGGCATTTAACTATATTGGAGAAATAAGGTGAAACTAAAAATCGGGGTGGGAAATGAGAAATTTCTACACTAACCATGACTACCGTGTGGGTAATTACCCATATTCCATGTGAGGTGATCTGAGTCGTCTGATACCCCTCCCTCAGATCAATGGTGGAAACTTTCACAAGTGGACAAAAGTATTCCTGTGCACTTGGAGGATGGCATCTCAAAGTCGATACCCATCCAAATCCTTGGTTAGGGTTAGGTTAGACATTTAAAGAAATGTAAACCAATGCATTTAATACCCATTACGCATGATCAGTAACTGGAATCCAAAGATTAACCTATATGCTCAGTATATTAATGACATTTACGTCTAATGCAAGGTCGGGTACATATGTAATATATGTGAAAGTGTATACAATTTCTTTTATAGATGCGAGCATATGTGTTATATATATATAGATAGATATATAATTTAAAGGGAGACTATATTCAAAGACATAAATGAATAAGGAAAATAAAAATTTAACATTTGTTATTTGTTATTATATTTAAATAGTTTGTATGTAAATTTTTGGAAATGAATTTGTTAAAGTATGTTATAGTATATTAAAATTATTTTAGATGGGTGTCATAAAGGGGAGAGAGATGATAATTCAATTTGTGTTGCTATAATAATATTTCTTGATTTTTTTAGGGGCAATCGCATTAGAATTTAAGAATTTAATAGGTACAATTACATTATAATTTAATAGGGTTTTTATACTTTTTAATGGAAAAATAAAAATAAATTATGTTTAATATTTCAGAGAAAGAAATCACAATATATATTTACCACTCTTTTCAACTTCTTATCAATTTTAGGGACTTTGCAATCTACTATATAAATATGATCCATAAATTGCCATAGATATCTCACTAGATAGTTCATCACAACCGATATCTTTAGATTTATATATCTGTAGATTATTGTTAATAACATATGCATGTGATTTAAAATTAGAATAGTGAAATAAAATCTCACACACACATTTGACGCAAGGTATCACCTAGGAAAACCTTTTGGGAGAAAAACCCAACTAAAAGGTGAGGTCACTCTACCCTCTTTCTCTGTATAGAAAATGTTTGTGAGTACAAATAAGTATGGTTTGTGGTCTGTGGGATACTATAGTGCAAAAAACCTCATTGTGTGCTCTATCTCTTATCCCTCCCAGTTAGTTTTGCTCAGTAATGAAATAAACGCCCTAAAAAGAATGGAACCCCTTTTCCTCCTAGTGGCCCAGTTATAACACAACCATATAGCCTTCTAGTGGTTAGGTTAACTACCTACACTCTTAACCAAAGTTACAATATAGACTCTTCTAGAGTCTTCTTCATCATAATCACATGGCTAACCCCTTTTTCATGAATAATGGAGACTAACGTGGCATCCTTGCTGGACATTGGATAAACCAACGGTTCCCATGTGTTTCACGACATGGACTAATTGCCTCTCATAGATCCTTATCTCTACCAATGTGATCATTGACTAACACCTATGGGTTTTGGTTTAATGATAATCATGGTTCCCAACAAATGGTATCAAAACATAGGTCATGATTTTGATACACACCTAGCATGCATTGGGGGGGAGAATATTGGACATTGGATAAACCAATGCTCCTCGTGTGTTTCACGACATGGACTAAACGCCTTTCATGGATCCTTATCTCTAGCGATGTGATCATTGACTAACATGTAGGCTTTAACCCTATACACAAATTTCCTGCATACGAATTCTAAAAATAGAAAATAAACAATGGGGAGAGCATAACACATAAAACATATATACACAAAGATTTTCCCTTGGATCCCAAAATGGGACTACTAGATTAATTCTTCATTATATTCCTTTCAATGTTACAATACATACATACATACATACATATATATATATATATATACATGCCGAAGCATCCATAAACCCTGGATTAGAACATAACCATAGTTCCCTTGATTGGATCTACAGAATACCATGGGCAGAAAACTATCATGCCCAAAACCATGTGTGAAATCCATGTACAAAACCATAGGTAGGTTCGCCCATGTAATATAGGGTCTAGAAAAAAATTCCTAGGGCACTACCCCAGATCCTATAAAGGGGGGCTAACCCCCTTGTGAACCCCACGACAAGAGGGCTATCACCCCCCGTGTGAACCCCCCGATGCGCCCAGTGCAATGAAGCAAGAGCTGGTCACCCCCCTTCAAACCCCTCAACTTTGCGCATAGGACTAGTTGTGGAAAGAATATAAAACACACCTAACATAACACCTACAAGTATTTGTTTAAAAACGACCATGATTCCCAACAATCCTCTCAAATTATGGAGGTGAAAATTAGGAAGGTCAACTTCTAAGTGCCATAACTTTTGCATAAAAACTCTGATTGATGTGATTCTTACATCATTGGAAAGATATCTGTGTGTGGAATTGTTAAAAGAAAAAAATTCACTAAAGAAATGAAGTTTCACCCCCAAAAAACATTGTTTGAGGCCCAAAAATGTTCTCGAAAGGTTTTAGACCCCATTTTGCCAAACTGGCTCCCACAGGTAAAAATGGTCCCATGAGTTGATTCCTCCTCTTTTTCCACTCTAAAAGCACCAAGATGGATGAAAAACAATACAATGATCCAACCAGTGATTATACCCCCTCTAGAATAAAACATTGTCGACAACAGGAAGAAAACTCACGCCAACATCAGTTTGTTTGAGCTAGCTAAGACTGAGAGTTAGTGAGACATCCTGCTACGCACATTGGGACAGAGAGCAACAGACAACGTAGCATCTACCAGCAAGGGAGAAAGAAAACCTCCCGAATCACTTTCGACTGTGCTAAACACACTCTGGATGGAATAAGAAAACTCAGGTTTCCCTCCATTCCTTCTCTCATTTGAAATTTTCACCCGTAATGTTCACAACTACTTGGTTGATTCTGGCACAGAAGCCAACATCGTGCCACTCTCCATTGCTAAAAATATCAATGCACAATGGAGCAATACATTTTTGCAAATCATCCAACTTGATCAAACATCTATACTAGCCATTGGTGAACTCCGAGATATGATCACCTGAATATCTCACGATGGTCGAGTCCACCAATGCATCAACATTGTTTTTGTGGACATAACGGAAGCATATGGTTTACTACTTAGCAGAGATTGGTCCAACAAGATGAATGGATATTTTTCTATGGACTAGTCGCACATGTGGCTTCCATATAAGGGAAAAAACAATCAAATCCAGGTGATATCCGAGAGGTATATGAGGCACAATGTCACTCCCATGGTTCATTCTCACCATTGATGGGGTGTTATCCTACACGACTAGCTCCGACCCACTAGACACACAGTTGGGTCTCCTTCCTTGCCCAACTGATGGAAATGAAGCATGTATAGTACTTTGTACCAATAGTAGTAGTAGCAACAACAGTAGAAGTAGTGCAAGTGTGTCGAATGGTCTGCGTACAGATGAGATGTGGACCATGTATTTTTACAGATCAAAGAGACAGGATGGCTCAGGAGCTGGATGCATCTTGGTCAACCCAAATCATAGAAATCATTTGATTTCAAGCCACTTGGAGTTCAAGTGAATGAACAACATTGCTCAGTACGAAGCACTCGTGTTGGGCTTATCGAAATCCATTAGCCTCAATGTGGTCGCGCTCAAAGTGGTAGGTGATTTGGAGATAGTGGTATGGCTATTACGTAACACAATTCATTGTTTATCACTGCATCTAAAAAGTTACCAACAAGAGGTATGGTGACTCATGTTTAACTTCAAAGCTTTTAACATCATTTTTGTACCACATACATGTAACACACCTGCCAATTCTCTGGCAAACGTGACTTCTAGAATGTCACCAATTAGGGATAGATTTACTATTGAAATTTTATAACAAACCTTCTATCTCAGATAACATAACTAACTTACGCGTATTTAATGATGATCAACAGATACTGCATTTCATGGCCAATGTTGACATCTTCAAAGATGCAACGATAGATGATGACGAGCACAAGCGATCTCTGCAAGAAGAAGCCAGTAACAGGAAATGCCACCTTATCATGAAGGGTGTGGCATCGTTGGAGAATATTTATGACTTGCAAGAACATTTTTAGGGGCTGAGGAATAGAAAAACCCACAGTTCCACCATGATGCACAAACTATACAACTTGGGAACAGAACAAAATCCAAAGTTCATCAATCTCGACACATGTTGCACACAGCAAGAGTAGCAAGCCTTTGTCCACTTGTTCAAAAAGACCGGTATGTGTTTGTGTGGATGTATGATGATATGAAAACCTATGAAACATGAATAATCAAACACATTATTCCAATCAAAGAATGGATCAAGCCATATCAGCAAAAGCTTAAGAAAGTACATCTGTCAATTGAACCCCTCATACAAAAACATCTCACCAAGATGTTGGATGCACAGATAATATACAAAGTTTGTCATTCTACCTGGGGTACAAACCTTGTTCATATATGCAATAAGTGTGAGGAAATCCACTTGTGTGTTGATTTTAGGAATGTGAACCGCACCTCAGACAAAGACAACTATCCCATGTGGTCTATGGACCACATTCTACAAACAATATTTGGGGCACAAATGTTTTCCGTACTTGACGATTTTTCAAGATACAATCAGGTTCTAGTAGTAGAACCTGATGGACTTAAGACTACCTTCCGTACCAAGTGGGGTACGTGTGCATGCAGACGAATGTCATTTGGGCTTGTGAATGTAGGCGCAATCTTTCAACGCGCCATGTACATCACTTTTCATAGACTCATCGAACAGAGCGTAGTGGTATACCTCAATGATATGACTATGTTCTCAAGGAGACATGAGGCCCACATACGCCATCTGAAGAAAATTTTTTTGCGATGCTAGAAATATGGGATTTCCTTGAATCCAAAAAATAACGTATTCGGAGTGTCTGAGGGGAACCTTCTTGGACACATTGTTTCCAAAATCGGGATCAAGATTGATCTGGACCAGATCCGAACTATTACATAGATCCCCCACCTAGCCAACAAGAAATCCATGCAATGCTTCTTGGGAAAGATAAAATTCCTCCAGAAGTTCATCTCAGATTATGCGCAGATAGTCAAACCCATGGAGGACATGATCAAGAAAGATGCAGTCTAAAGCTGGGGTAAGAGGGAAAAGT
Organism: Pinus taeda; assembly: GCA_000404065.3. Classification (NCBI taxonomy): domain Eukaryota; kingdom Viridiplantae; phylum Streptophyta; class Pinopsida; order Pinales; family Pinaceae; genus Pinus; species Pinus taeda. The sequence continues at coordinate 9,343 of APFE031074527.1, forward strand.
ATGCATTCACCCATATCAAGTAGGCTATTGAAAAAGTGCCTACACTCTACAGCCCAGACTTTAAAATGGATTTCCTACTACACATCTTTGCCTCCAATAATTCGCTCGCTGCAGTACTCAATCAGAAGGACAAGATGAATGAAGAACATCCCATCTCCTTCATGATTACAAGCATGCAGGGACCAAAACTCAACTACCCCGCTGTTGACAAACAAGCATATGTAGTTTACAAGGTAGTGAAACACTTTAGACCCTACTCGCTAAAGAACCACTACATAGTCTGTGTCCCTCACCCAATAGTACACACACTGCTTGTACAACAAGAACTGGGTGAGCGACGTGAGAACTAGATGACAGGCTTGCAAGAATATGATCTTGACATCAAGTTAGTACACAAGGTCAAAGGACATGGGCTCTGCAGACTTGCAGCTGAAGCAATACACACACCAAAGGAGGAAGAAGAGCTTGTCAGCTGGGAGCAGGAAGTGTAAATGTATGATGTAGTGCGAGCAACACCTACTGAAGACGAAACCTCTTGGTATGCATATGTGCACGACACCGTACCCTATAACTTTTCCATCAGACAGAAGAGGGAAATGCACCTCAAAGCTTTAACATATTAGTCGGTGCACGGAGAGCTTTACAAGAAGCACAAAAACGAATTTTTGCTTAGGTGCTTGGAGGCACATGAATTAGAGAAGGTATTACAAAACCTGCATGAAGGACTCGTCGGGGGTCACTTTGCGGGAAACACCATTGCACATAAAGTTATGCAAGCAGGTTTTTACTGGCCCACATTATTCAAGGATGCGCATGCTTACACTCGCAAGTGCTCAGTCTTTCACTGATGTTCCAGAAGAACATGAAGATCAGCAGCCCCACTACACCCTGTTGCAGTGACCAAACCGTTCCAACAATGGGGTCTGGACATCATTGGAGAAATTTTCCCACATTCATCAAAGAAACACTGCTACATTCTAATAACAATTGATTACTTCACACGGTGGATAGAACCAGTTCCACTCAAACAAGTGAACGACTAGGAGGTCATCAGCTTCCTCTAGCAGAACATCATCTAATGCTTCGATGTTCTGATATCACTTATTTTTTATAATGCAACATAATTTCATATTTGAAATTTTATTATTTTTCATTGCAAAATTGGATTGTGCTAAAACACTCATCTAACTACTACCCACAGGGAAAAGGTCTCACAGAATCCAAGAACAAAAACCTCATCCGAATAATAAAAATATCATTTTCTTCGAGTAGGAAAACTGGCATTCAGCCTTGACGAATTCATCATGGGTTGACCACATAACACCCAAACCATATTTGAATACCGTATTGTACTTCCTGTTCAATGGTAAAGAAGCCATCCTTCCACCCAATATATACTTTCTTGCACTTCAGCTATCCTAAGAATCCCAAGGTAAGCCTTGCCAGCTAGTTCAACGTAGGATGGATACACTCCACAAGCTTCAGGAAGAAAGGATGAAAGCGAAAGAAAAATTTACACTCCACCAGAACTATATCAAGAGATGGTTCGATAAGAAGTCTGTAGGGAAAGCTAACTTTGGTGTTGGTGACTTGGTCTTGAAATGGGATACAATCCCATGAAGACAAAAAAAAGCATATGAAGTTCCAGTCCCTGTGGATTGGTCTGTACACAGTCCATGAGAAGCTTGGCACATACACGTACCATCTACAATCACTTGACAAGAAGATTGACAACTTTCTTGTTAACGGCCAAGATCTCAAACACTATTTCCAATAGGTTGGGCCATGCCCTATGTCACGTACGTAGTCTGCTTGCTACTTATTGTTTTCGTTTTGTTTCCTTGCTTACTATTTTTATTTTTTTCTAAAAATCAATGCTGCCATCTACTAAGTTCTAGCTTTTGAAAGAGTATGTGGCTGAGATATGAAGAGACTTGTGAGACTGCAACACTTGGCCAGTCTTGTGTCCATCTTCTCTGTGCTTGGTTATAACCTTCGACCGATGAAGACTTGATGGAAAATACAAGCCGTCTTGAAGGGGGTCTTTGCTCCAACCATGCACCTGTGTGTTGGAAATAATACTGAGAGGTGGGGTGAATCGGTATTATCAAGTCAATTATTTTTCATTTCATACACAAATTTGTACACACTACTTCAGTTAGTGAAAACAACGTATATACGCATCTTTAGTTAATGAAACTCGCGTATAGGTTGCAGACTTATAATTTAACTTATTCTTTAGATGTTGATCATATATCTTTGTGTCAGAACCATATAAAAAGTTACCAGGAACAGAAAAATAGAGCAGACAGTCACACACAAGAACACAATATATAAGATGGAAACCCAATGTGGGTGAAAACCACCTCCTGCAATTCGTCTCTATCTTCTTTCAATTCTTTTTACAATGTTTCTGTACTGGTGCAGTCTTATACTAGTACACAGGCTACAACCTGCAGAAGGCTACAACCGTCTCTCATTCTCCAGCTTCTCTTGGAAGGGAGCTACAACCCCCTTAGCTCTTGTACTAGCTGAGGTACTAGTACGTAGGTTCTGACCTACAGAAGGCTACAACCTTCTCTTTTCTTTCAGGGACCACGTTTCATAAATTTTCAGACTGGATCCATAAATAGCGTCAATCAAACATCAAGTATATCTGCATCAACCAATCTTCTTTGTACAACCCAATACTGAATCAAACAATCACTTCTCTGAATGTTGTAACTAGAATAATAACAGTAACCTGACACCAATCCTGAACCCAGAATACTGCAACAATAAACCGAAGTAGCTAGCACATATTTTATGAGATGTACGCTACTTCATGATGAGCAACTTGTGTGCATACGCTTCTGTATAAAGGCAAACCTGCGTATACGCTTCTTTGAATTACTGAACAGGCGTGTATACGCAACTTCGTTGCGCCAAACCTGTGTACAAATCTATGAAAGATAGTTTTCCCTTTTTGAGTATTCAAGCATTAATTATACCCAGATTATCAGATTCATAGATCAATTCATGCATAAAAAATAATAGATAATAATCACACAAAGATACTACTATTCAAGTCTTGAGATTTGACCCTTCAATAGAACTTATCCATATTGTAACGCTCAGGTTCCTCCTTGATTCAGATCCAGCTATGCACCATAAACCAATCACCAGTATTCCAGATTTTGCTCCTCATAATATATTCAACACTTTAGTCAATACCCTTTCCAAATGATCTCCTTCCCTTTTTATAGTCTTAGGCCTTACTCAAACCATGGTCCAAAACCATTGAGAACCAATACTAGGGACCTAATACCTGGGTTCAACACTTTGGATGCAATACCAAGGACCAAAACCATAGGATAAAATATGTCGGACTAAATACCATGGACCAAACATAAGTTTTCCCACATGTATGCACTTTTCTTTGCATGAAAGTGCGTGCATACGTATACGCTCCTTTTGATCTGTAATCCCGCATGTATACGCGACTTTTTTAAGAGGAACCTACATATACCTCATTTTCTTTCATTTTGAGAGCCTGAATTGTGATCTGCCATTTGAGTGAGTTGCCATCAAGGACAATACCTATGTCATAGAGCCAAACCTATGTCATAATGCCAATAATCTCCACCTTTGTACTTGATGGCAACCCCAAGTCACTCAAAGTCATTCTCCCCCTTTGACATCAAGGGAAAAGGGTTATACTCCCCCTGAGTACATGCTGAATTCTCTGCTCTACTATGCTATCCAAGCTCCCTCTGACTATAGGCAAGGTCTGCAAGAAGATGTGCTACATAAATTTATTATAAATGACCTTCCTACCACCAAAGACTCATACATACATCCATCTCCCAACTAAGTGGGGATTGACTCATCTACCCAACCAAGTGAGGATACACCAAGAATTTACACATGATAAAACAAGAACATTACTTCATCCATCCCAGGCATAGTGGGGAAACCAAGATAGGCCGTTACATGACCTTGATAAGAAAAGAAATACATGACATAGAGATGCAAAATCTACAGCAAGACTATGATAGTTATCAACAACTATCATCAGCAACATCTGTCAATCATCATTCCGACCAGCAACCATGTTCTCCCTCTACACTTATTCCACATGAAGCAAAAAAAGCTGTGAATCTGAACCAAGATCTTCTAAGATAATGCCAACAATAATGCATTATTAGAAGAATATATGCTCCCCCTGAACCTGTGCCAGATGGTCTCTGTCAGACTCATATAAGACTCTTTTCATCCTGAGCCTGGCCCACTGTTTGACTTCAAACCAACATATACGCGCCTATATCTTCATAAACCAGTGTATGTACATGGATCCTCCTCATGAAACTCGCGTACAACCATTTTCCTCTGAAACAGACAAGATTCAACAGTAAGATGATGCATCAACTACCACCAGCTTCTATCTGAGGTATTCAAATGTCTCCCTAGGTAGTGGTTTGGGGTGTATATTAGCAACTTGTTCCTTAGAGGGAACATACTCCAATTTGACCTTTTGTTCAAGCACCTATTCCCGGAGAAAATGATACTTGATAGGTATGTGCTTAGTCTTTGAATGCATGACAGGATTCTTTGAAATACTGATTGCACTTGTATTATCACAAAAGATGGAGATAGGTGGAGTACAAGTGATTTGAAAATCTTGCAAAGTTTGCATCATTCAAAGGAGTTGTGTGCAGCAAGATGCAGCAGCCACATATTCTGGTTCAACTGTAGATAAAGAAATTGAACTTTGTTTCTTGCTGAACCAACATACTAATCTGGAACCCATAAAGAATGCGCCACCAATAGTGCTTTTTCTTTCATCCACGCTTCCTGCCCAATCTGCATCTGTATATGCATGAAGTGTGAGATCTGCATCACTAGGATACCATAAACCATAGTTTTGTGTTCCTTGAAGATATTTGAAAATCCTCTTAACTGCCTGAAGGTGTGCTTCCTTTGGATTTGCCTGAAATCTTCCAACTATTCCCACTGCATGCATGATGTTTGGCCGAGTACCTGTCAGATAGAGCAGACTACCAATCATGGATCTATAAGTTGGTTGATGTACTATTGCTGATTCATCATTAGCACTGAGGCTGCATCCTATTACCATAGGGGTACATACCGGTTTGGAATCTTCCATGCCATATTTCTTCAAGATCTGCTTTAGGTACTTGGTTTGTGATAAAAAGATACCGTCTTTATTTTGTTGGATTTGTAACCCAAGGAAATATGTCAGCTCACAAAGCAAGGACATTTCAAATTATTTCTGCATCACCAAAGCAAAGTTTTGACTCATGGATTCTTCATTGCTACCAAAGATGATATCATCAACATACACAACAAGAATTAGCAATTTATCATTATCAAATTTTATATATAGATTGCTATCTGCTGATCCTTTTGAAAAACCTTGTTGATGGAGGTATTTGTCCAGACGATAATACCAAGCCCTTGGAGCCTGTTAAGACCATAGAGTGCCTTCTTAAGTCCGCATACAAGTTTAGGATCATTTCCAAGGATGAATCCATCTGGTTGCTCAATATACACTTCTTCCTCTAAGTCCCCATTTAAAAAGGCAGATTTCACATCCATTTGAAATACTTTGAACTTCTAAAAGCTAGAAAGAGCAAGGAACATTCTTATTGCCTCAAGTCTAGCAACTGGTGCAAAAGTTTCTTCAAAGTCTATACCTTCTTGTTGAGCATACCCTTTACAAACAAGTCTGGCCTTGTTCCTAATAACTTCTCCATTTTCATCTAGCTTGTTTTTTAATATCCATTTTGTCCCTATGACATTCTTATCTTTTGGTCTAGGAACCAACTCCCAAGTGTTATTCTTTTCAATCTGCTCAAGTTTTTCATCCATGGCCTTGACCCAACATTCATCTTTGCATGCCTCTCTTACATTTTGTGGTTCAGTGGAGGAGAGCAATGCTAGATAGCTTGAAGCTTATGAAATGGTTCTTCTTGTTTGTACACCTGCCTCCTTCTGTCCCAAAATTTGAGTTTCTGGATGATTCTTCTAAACATACCTGGATGGAGTCTTTTCTTCTATCCTTATCTGTTCTTCTGGTGCCTCATGGGTTTCTTATTCATCATGAATCTAATTTGGTGTTGAAGGATAGTCCTCATCATCTTCGAAATCATCATATTTTACTTGCCTAGGAGTGTTTCCTTCTTCATCAACCACTACATCAATGCTTTCAACAATTTTTCCAAGTCTTTTATTGTAACACTTATATGCTTTGCTGTGGGGAGAGTAACCAAGGAGAATGCCTTCATCTGCTCTAGGTTCAAACTTTCCAAGGTTTTCATCAGTCTTTTTGATGTAGCATTTGCTTCCAAAAATTTTGAAATATTTTACTCTGGGAGTCTTACCATACCAAAGTTCATGAGGAGTCCGAGTTTTGTTTACCCGAATGTTTGTCTTGTTGAGAATAGTAACTACAGCAAATGTGGCTTCACCCCAGAAGGTTGCAGGAGTTCCAGACTCATCAACCATAGCACGAGCCATTTGTTGAACCGTTTTGTTCATTTCCACTACTTCATTTTGCTGAGGAGTCCTTGCAGTAGATAATTCCCTTCTTATTCCATGTTCTTCACAAAAATCGAAAAATTGATCCGAGGTAAATTCTCCTCCTCGATCAAACCTGAGGCATTTGATTCTGCGGTCTGATTCATTTTCAACCAAGGCTTTGAATTCTTTGAACTTTTCGAAAGCTTCATCTTTATACTTCATAAGTCCTATCCAACACATCCTTGAAAAATCGTCAATGAACAATATGAAGTACTCTTCTCCTCGAGGTGAACTCTTCCTAGTTGGACCACATATATAAGTATGGACAAGTTCAAGTGACCTACTAGCTGATCCTTCCTTCTCAAGGAAATTAGTTCTAGTTTTCTTACCAAACTGACATGATTTTCATATTGTATTGTCAGGAATTCTAATGTCAGGGAGATCACAAACCGCCTAATATTTGCATGCTTTCCTTATCTGAGAGAAGCTTAGATGCCCCAATCTTCTATGCCATAGCTAGTGTTCATCATTCTTGCTTAGATAGCATTGTTGTTGTCCTCCCTTGAGTATATATAAATTATTTGGAGTTATTATGCCTTTGATCACTGTTTCTCCTGTATTAAGCTCACGAACAATACATCCATTTGATCGAAATATTACCTCATTTCCTTGATCAAAAATTTGACTGAAACTCAGTAGATTATGTTTTAAGCCATCAACATACATAACATTTCCAGCTTTGACCTTCTCTTTCAAATGAACAGAACCTTTACCTTTTATGATTGCAGGGATGTCATTTCCAAATGAGACTTTCCTTTCCTTTTCTAACGCACTATATGACTAAAGTTTTTCTTTATCACCTATCATATGTTTTGAGCATCCACTGATGTACCACTGATTTTCCTGTCCTTCTACATATAAGGCTATCCCACATCTTTCTGGTTGCGGTTCTTTCTTTTTCCATGTTTTGGGATTCAATGAATCTTTCTCGTTCTGAGTTTTTTGTCGAAACCTACTCCTGCATTCAGAATCTTCATGCCCGAAGTTGTTACAAATGGAACATTCTATTTCATTTTCAAGAGAAGAAAAGTTATTGTAGGTTCTTTTCATGATCCCAGTCATATTTCTTTGTTTTTGAGCTTCTTTAGTCATGATGGTCTTGTAGAAAACACATTGAGCAACTGTGTGTCCAAAGATATGACAAGAGAAACATTGGCCATTGAAGAAATTCTTGCGATTATCAAACCTACCGACCAAATGATTGTAGTTTCCATTGACATCCATTCTTGAGGAAAATTGAGAATGATTTACTTGTGGTTGGTTGTAGCTTCTGTTCATCCTTGATGTATATTGTCCCTGATTTAATTGTTGATCTCTATTCATCCTTGAAGTAAATTGTTTTACCTGGTGATCTGCATTATGCCTTTGCTGTCGATTGTCAACCTGTTCACTTTTCCTGGCTACATCAAGATAACTTTTGGAGGTGGATGGCTTCTATGCTTGAGATGCTTCTTCAGAATATATGAGACCTATATTGATTAGAGGAGAATGTTGTACATTGATAATCTCATTTAAAGTTTCAGATCCTTTAGCAAATCTAAGATTAAGGGCTTTTTTTTTTTCTCAATTTCTTTTCTAAGTCCCACAATTTCACATTCTAACTTTTCATTGTGTTTTTCTCTTTCAGCAAGTTGGAATGTCAGAGTATCTATAATCATATTGTTTTCCTCTAAACAAATTTTTAAGTTTAGAAATTTCTTCATAAAGACCTTCTTCATCTACAACATCCAAGAAATCATCATCTTCAAATGCCATCAAAAGTCTATCATCATTACATTGTTCATCTTCATCACTATTTGAAAATCCATCACTGTCTTCATGTGTATAATAGCTCTTCTTACTTAAATTATGTTTTCTGTTCCATCTAATTGGTTCCTTACCTTTATCTTTATGAGGACACTTGGCAGCATAGTGACTGACTCTTCCACAAGTAAAGCATTTGAAAGGTAGCTTACCTCTAAATCTTCCAGTCCCTTGTTGAAGGTTCTTGACAAAGTTTGATTCTTCCTCTCCTTCTAACATATGTTCGAATTCATTGTAATCTCCTTTTCCAGAGGCTTTGAATGCAACTTCTCTCCTATCTGATGGTCCCCCTTTCCTCATTTCGTAAGCAGTCAGGATTCCGTGTAGTTGTGACATGGTAATGCTCTATAGGTCCTGCTTTTCTTCTATGGTAGAAACTTTTGAATCAAACTTAGAAGACAAAGATCTTAGAACCTTTTCAACTAGAAAAACTTCTTTTATTTCTTCACCCAAGCTTTTCATACATTTAACAATCTCATCAATGCATAAGAAATAGTTAGCCACACTTTCATCATTGTGCATTTTGAGATTTTCATATTGAATTCTGAGAGTTTGTAGTTTTGCTCGTTTTACCTGATAATCTCCTTCATAGCTCAGAACGATCTTGTCCCATATTTCTTTTGTGGTTTTGAGCTGCATAACCTTGACGAATTCTGATTGAGATAGACTCCTTAATAGGGTATTGATAGCCTTTGCATATGTTTCATACTAATTTTTACCAGCCATATCTGTAGGAGTTGCTGATGGAAATGTGTATCATGTTTCTATGATATCCTAGACTTATGTACCAAGATATTGAAGATAGGTTGTGATTCTTACCTTCCAATAGATGAAGTTGCTCCCATCAAAAATTGGTGGCCTGATTGATGCCTCCTTTTCGTAGTTGCTCATGATGATAGATCTTCCTTCAAGCAATCAAGCTTCTTCTAAAGGACTGGCTCTAATACCAATTGTTGGAAATAATACTGAGAGGGGGGGGGTGAATTAGTATTATCAAGTAAATTATTTTCATTTCATACACAAATTTGTACACGCTACTTCAGTTAGTGAAAATAGCGTATATACGCATCTTTAATTAATGAAACTCGCGTATAGGTTGCAGACTTATATTTTAACTTATTCTAAGATGTTGATCATATATCTGTGTATCAGAACCATATAAACATTACCAGGAACAGAAAAATAGAGCAGACAGTCACACACAAGAACACAAGATATAAGGTGGAAACCCAATGTGGGTGAAAACCACCTGCTGCAATTCATCTCTATCTTCTTTCAATTAGAAACTTCTTTTGACAATGTTTCTGTACTAGTGCAATCTTATACCAGTACGCAGGCTGCAACCTACAGAAGGCTACAACCTTCTCTTGTTCACCAGCTTCTCCTAGAAGGGAGCTACAACCCCCTTAGCTCTTGTACTAGCTGAGGTACTAGTACGTAGGTGCTGACCTACAGAAGGCTACAACCTTCTCTTTTCTTTCAGGGACCACATTTCATAAATTTTCAGACTGGATCCATAAATAACATCAATCAAAAATCAAGTATATCTGCATCAACCAATCTTCTTTGTACAACCCAATACTGAATCAAACAATCACTTCTTTGAATGCTGTAACCAGAATAATAACAGTAACCTGACACCAATCCTAAACCCAGAATACTGCAACAATAAACCGAAGTAGCTAAAACATATTTTATGAGACATACGCTACTTCACGATGAGTAACCTGCGTGCATATGCTTCTGTATAAAGGCAAACCTACGTATACGTTTCTTTGAATTACTGAACATGTGTGTATATGCGACTTTGCTACACCAAACCTGCGTACAAATCTATAAAAGATAGTTTTCCCTTTTTGAGTATTCAAGCATTAATTATACCCAGATTATTAGATTCATATATCAATTCATGCATCAAAAATAATAGATCAGAATCACACAAAGATACTACTATTCAAGTCTTGAGATTTGACCCCTCAATAGAACTTATCCATCTTGTAACGCTTAGGTTCCTCCTTGATTCAGATCCAGCTATGCACCATAAACCAATCACTAGTATTCTAGATCTTGCTTCTCATAAGATATTCAACACTTCAGTCAATACCCTTGCCAAATGATCTCCTTCCCTTTTTATAGTCTTAGGCCTTACTCAAACCATGGTCCAAAACCATTGAGAACCAATAATAGGGACCTAATACCTGGGTTCAACACTTTGGATGCAATACCAAGGACCAAAACCATAGGATAAAATATGTCGGACTAAATACCATGGACCAAACATAAGTTTTCCCACATGTACGTACTTTTCTTTGCATGAAAGTGCATGCATACGTATACACGCCTTTTGATCCGTAATCCCGCGTGTATACACGACTTTGTTAAGAGGAATCTGCGTATACCTCATTTTCTTCATTCTGCGAGCCTGAACTGTGATCTGCCATTTGAGTGAGTTTCCATAAAGGAAAATACCTTGTCATAGAGCCAAACCTGTGTCATAATGCCAACACTGTGTCCACACTGGGAAGCCTCATGCCTATACTCAGCCTTCTACTCTGTGTGTTCAAGCTCATCCAACTAGTAGAAATGGAGAAGGGGAGAATATAAATGACAAAACCTATGTCAAAGGTCTTACATGATTCTCTAAAGGAACAACCTCTTCTGCTCTCAATAAGTCGGGATCCCTCTTCTGTCCCAAAAATAAATAAGTGCCTATGCATAGTCCTCTTGAAAAAATACAAAGGCGAAAGAAGAGAAAGGCTTCCTGCACAGAGAGGTGAAGCATGCAACTCCACCAGGGTACTGACCAGGCTCACTGACAGTGGAGAAATGTGTGTGTTCCTACGTGACTTCGCGGAGATACCGTCCAGGCCTGTTGGCAGTGGAGAAACACCAGAGATGAAAACTTATACTCTGAAAATCTTCAATTCGCGAGCTAAACTACCCTTCCTGATTCCGAAACATTGTGATCAAGCTGAGCTTTTGTTTTTTTTGACTGAGTTGGAAAAAGGTGAACCATGTCTATCCATGGGGTAAGTGTGGAAGCCGAAGTAACCTGCACATTGATTCAATACTCCTCAAAATAACAAGGCCCTGTGCTGTCAATGAACCAAAATAGAGAAGCTAGAGTTCTACTAGTGTGTCGCCAAGTGTTGTAGCAGCTGCAACACCCTCCAAAATTTTGGCCCGCACCCAATTTCAGAGCCTCCTTTGAGAATTTTACTTGATGTTTTCATGCACTCAGGTTCACCCCATGAGCTCGTGTGAGTCTTCGCACCCACCTTGCTTGATCAATAAGCTGACAAATTTTGCATGTTGGTAATAATGTCATGCTTACGACCATGTTCTAGTCATTCACAAGGTCTCCACTTTGTGTGTACATATTGTGTTTACTATGTAAACATCTTTCACGCTCACACACAGACATATACACTGTCGTGCAAGTGTCGTCACGGTCATCCAATGATCAATCACAAGCGTCGCGCTTGTCAACTTGCAATGTCGGTCCATCATGTTGAGCATGTGTGTCTATATGGTTTAAGTCATCTTGTCGTCAAGTCATGTAAGTGTGTGTTTGCAAGTTCACATATGCAACTTTTCACTCGCTCACACACTTAGTAATTTTCCTGAAGTTTATGATGACTAGATCACCCTATAATAGCCGGACTTTCCCTCCACCATCGACTCGATCAACTGTCACCCAAAACAATGCAGAAGCACCAAGGAAGCCATTTCAAGTTGCGCTACCCACTAGCTGATCAATCAACCCTCCTGCTAGTCAGCTAGAGAGTTTGACCCGACAGTCACCCCAGGATTAACTCCCCTCAAAAATTGCGCAGAGGCTGCAAACCATGCCTGCTGCACTAACTGAGAAAATTGTGCAGACAGGATGGATAGACACCTAATTACCATCCTTGTCTCCCACAGAAAATTGCGCAGATTTTCTAGCCAGTCCACGAGTCAGGCTGCTCACTCGAAAAACTAAGCAGATTTCATGAGAAAGCCCTCTACTACCCAGCAATCCGCTCAGCTCAGAAACTACACAAAGGTGATCAGCAGGCTAGCCTCCTAGCATCAACATAGTTTTTCTCGCCCTCAGCTCCCAGCAGCCAACTTCCAATTCCCTCTAGGAATTGCGTAGTTTTTACTGTGAGGCTCTCGATTCTTGCTCCTTCCAAAAATTGCGCAGATTTTGTCTACCCAACCTCCCTTAGCATGGACTTCTCCTCACAAAAATTGCACAGATTTTTCCTCCATCCGAGCCAGACCCCTCGGACGATCATTGTTGATCCGGACTAGCCATCACCATCTCCTAGTGATTTCTACATAGTTTTCACCAACAATGCCCAAAGTCTCCATCCCAGCTTGAAGCTTGCCTCACACAATTTCATGACCTTGTCTTCTCTCCTAGTCACCTGTATCCGAAATGATCATGCATAATGGTAGACTAGAAGGTTTATGGATTTGACGTCATCTCGTCATGAGTGACTGAAGATATATGTACACAAAAAAACATGGCACGATGACAGATGGGATGAACAAAGGGAGTACATGTAGAAGGACATGTTGGCCAACGAATGAACAAATGATGCATGCAAAGAGATGTGCTCGAAAACAGATGATCATGCAAAGATGTGTTCGTGGACAAACGGATGACCAAACATGCGACAATGTGTTTGCGCACGGATGAACATACGAACATGCACTTTTCGCGGATGGACAAGCGAACATGCGAGGGTGTGTTTACGCATGGACAAATGAACGAACATGCACTTTTCACGAATAGAAAAACCTTTCAAGCATGCCAACATACAATCAAGGAGCAATGTACGAATGAAACATCAAGCGAACCAAACGACCATTGAAGACTCCGTGCACTTTACCATGCGGAGATGAAGCTATGACACACCATGAGCACATCCATCACCCAGCAACATTGTAGCTCGACATGCACACCAACAGCAACATGAATGTACCAGCATTTTCATGTCGAGTCTTGTCATGAGTCATGTCGTCCACATCTCTATTGTAGGCCATACTGTCAATCAATGTAATGTAACGTGGAAGTCCAAGAGACCCACTTGTCATATGAAGAGTCATGTGAAGTCGAAAGGTCATGGAAGTCAAATAATCATGAGGTAATTCGAATAGCCACAAGGGCTAGTTTCACCCTTGGCTACAGATACCCCTCATTTGTACATGCAAAGGAATTTTCACCTCGGCTCCTCCTACATAGCCTTGAGAGTCTGTAATATTTTCTTTGAGGAGTAAGTAGTGGCTCCAATGCCCTACCCATGGGGTTAGTGATGTATGGTGTAACGATGTGCCTTGGAACTTTCGCTTAATTCAGAATCCTGCTAATAGGGCAGTACATTTTCACACATGTGTTGTAATTGTTGTAAGACTAATATTGAACACTTGTAATACATGTTGCTTTAACCTTTGTTTAACACTTGAACTCATTCATGTGTTGTAATACATATATATCAATGAAAATGTGTTGTATGAGTTACTAACATTGTCCTGCCTATGTTGGTTACCTCCCCAGACATCAGATATACCTTTCACGTAAACTTTCCATAACAATCGTTGCACTCGCGCGGACTTGTCCACTATGTGTTGTACGTGTTATCTTTCCTTGTGTGTTGTGACTACCACATCCGTGTGGACTACTCCTCTAGCAGCTCCACACATCCTATTGTTTTGTGTGTTCCTGACAGATTTGGGGCTTCCTCCCATCCGACTTGGGGCTCACTCCCACCCTCTCCCTTTGCGGTGAAAGAACCACTGACACAAGTAACACTAGCGATCACTAGGCACGCGAAACTCACTACTCGAACACAAAGCAGACCACTTTCCTGTGCTGACAAGCAAGAGCTGAGGAAAACATTTAAGATAATGGAAACTAGGCCATCATACTAGATGGGACTCCCACACTAAATGGTGTGAGTTCTAGTTGGGACTTCATACCGAGGTGTTCCTTTTCAACAATGGGGCTTGGATATCATTGGGGAATTTTTTTTCACTCATCGAAGAAACACTGCTATATCCTAACTGCTATAGAGTATGTCATGTGGTGGACATAGGAAGTTCTGCTAAAACAATTGAATGATCAGGAAGTCATCAGCTTTCTGTAGCAGAATACCATCTCCAGGTTCAGCATTCCTACGTCACTTGTTTTTTACAATGAAACTTATTTTTCATTGTTAAGACTTTATGAATTTGCATTGGAATATGGTATTATATTGAAACATTCAACTAATTATTATCTGCAAGGGAATGGTCTTTTTGAATACACAAACAAGAAACTCATTCGTATCATCAAAAAGGCCATATTCTCTAAACAACAAAATTAGCACTTTACTTTGGTGAATTCCTTATGGGCTGACCGAGTCATGCCTAAACCTGCTTTGAACACCTCCCCTTACTTCCTGATGTATGAAAAACAGGCCATCCTCCTGCCGAACATCTACTTTCCCTCTCTCCAATTGTCTGAAGAGTCTCAAGGCAAGCCACGTATATTAGTTCAGCATAGGATGGACACTTTGCACAAGCTAAAGGAAGAATGTTTGAAAGTTAAAGAATTTTTTTTGCTTCACCATAGTCGGATCAAGAGGTGGTTTGATATGAAGTTTGTAGGGAAAAATAGCTTAAGTGTGTGTGACTTAGTCTTAAAGTGGGATAAAGCCCCCAAGGGCAAAGGAAAACACACTAAGTTTCAGTCCCTGTGGATTATACCATACACAATACATGATAATCTTGGCCAATACACGTATCGTCTTCAATCACTTGAAAGGAAGATTGAATCTCTTCTTATCAATGGCCAAGACTTAAAACAATATTTTCAATGAAGATCTGGGGATGCAACCCACACAATGCACATATTATTTTTTTGTTTACATTTGTTTCTTTTGTTGAATTTTGAGTTGTTTTTGTTATGTAAATAAGTGTTGTGCTTGATTTTGTTGTGGCTTCTAAGTGTGTGTGTGGCTGAGGTCTAAATATTCTTGTGACACTACAACATTTGGATAGCCTTATGTCTGTATTCCTTATTTTGGTTACGTATTTTGGCCAATGAAGTTCTGACAGAAAATAAAATCCATCTATAAGGAGAATTTTGGTCCAACCATGAACCCATGGCTAGTTCAGAAACCTCATGCCTATACTCCATTTTTATCCTATTTTTCTCAAGCTCATCCAATTAGTAGAATCAAAGAAGGGGAAATTTAAACAAGAAAACCTGAATTAGAGGTCTTTATATTCTTCTCTAAAAGAACAACCTCTTCTACTCTCAATAAGTTGGGAAGAGAAAGGCTTCCTCTGCAGAGAGGTGAAGCAAGAAACTTCGTCAAGGTACTATCCAGGCTCACTGGAAGCAAAGAAATGTTTGTGTTCATGCGTGACTTTGTCGGGGTACTGTCCAAGCCTACTAGAAGTGGACCAAAACCAGAGATGAAAAACTATACTCTGAAAATCTTAAGATTGCGAGTTAAAATACCCTCCCCAACTCGAAACATTGTGATTATTATAAATCTTATGTTGTGCTTAACTAAGAAGGTATATAGGGAACCATGTATACCCATGGGGAAAGTGGGAAGCCCAAAATGATTTGCATGATGAATCAATACTCCTTAAGAAGCCAAGGCCCTGCACAAAAGAAAGTAACCAAGACAGAGAAGCTGGAATTCAACCAATGTGTCGCCAAGTGTTGTAAGTGCTGCAACAATGCCCAATATTTTGGATTGCACTCAAATTTCAAAGCCTTCCTTGGTCTTTCCTTGATTGTTGCAAACACTTAAGCTCATTCCATGAGATTTCTCAAATTTCTTTGCGCCCTTTTTCTTGTTGGATTAAATATTGTCTTCGGGCATGTTTGACTAATATGTAATGTTTGTGAGCCTTTTTATGGTGGTTTTGAAGGTTGGTCCTTGTGTAAATGAGTTGTCCTAACCATGTAAATGTTTGTCACACTTATACACAAAGTATTGAGCATTTTCACGCAAGTGTTGTCACGGTCGTCCTAAAGTCTATCTTAAGTGCTGCACTTGTCGCATCTTGTCATGAGAAAGTCACACAGAGGGGAATGCTTTTTTTGTTTGTTTTGATGATCTATGTTTTTGTGTTGTCAAAGTATGCTAAGTGTGTGAACACGGTTCAAGTTCATCACGATTCCATCTCCCTCCGGCACTTAGACATTTTCAGAAAATCTTCTTTATCGGGAAACTTAGCTTCATCGGGCCCTAACTGAGGTGCGCAATGTGCAGTCTCAATCCTCATTGATGTGACATTATTTCCTAGAACTACAAAATGTGCAATCATTTTCTTCTAGGGTTGTGTTTCTATGCAATTCCAGAGTCCAGCAGTGTTCCTTGACCTCTAGAATTGCACAATTGCGCCTCCTAATCTTCCTTGAGATGTTCACTTCATACCTTCAACCCTAAAGATTTTCCCTTGCCTGTTGTAATGGCGCAATGTGTAGAGAACCTAGCCTCCCTTGGATTCCAAAGCTGTGAAGATGCTTCCTATAGTGCTCTTCTCTTAGTCAAAGCTCACTGCTCATAGAACCTGTGCAGATTTTCTCTTCAAGCCTCTTGGCTACCCAGTCCCCCCTTACTTATGAAACTATGCAGTATTTCCTACCAGGGTCCCATCTTGCAGTAGCCACTACCTGATTGAACTGTGCAATTATGACCCTCAATGGGCACTGCAAAATTTTTCTTGTCGATGAGGATTGTGTAGAAAATTTCCTCAGTTAAGCCTGAGCTACACACTGCACAGTCTCAATGATCAAGCTCTCTCCCCATCAGTTGGAACTGCACAATGCACAGTCACTTAGCCCTTCCTCTTAGTCTGTGACTTGTCAAAAGCTTAGTTCATGGATAATAAAGCATTATCTCAGACTAGGGATTTTTCATATTGATGTTGTCCCGTCATGAGTGAATTGCAGGAACAGGTACACTATCAAGTCATGGCGAGATCGTGAAGAAGGAGAAGGAGGGAAGCATCTCTAAAGACTCACTTGTATATGAAATTATGAGTTGACCTATCAAGAGAAATCAAAGGGACAAGAGTTTGCAACCACCTTCCAAGACCGAAGACCATTGAAGATTCCACATCACCAAGCTATGTGGAGGAGAAGAGAAAGCATATACAAGAACACATCTAGCACTCAGTATGAATAGTGACTTGACATTGTCACATCATCAAGCCAGTCCATGTTAGCAATGTCATGTCAAGTCATGTCATGAGTTGTCATATGCCACATCACTATTGTGGACCATGTATATTGTAATCAAATGTATTGTAAAGTGGAAGTCCAAAGGACACACATGAATATGAAGAGTCATGTAAGTTGAAAATTCATTGGAATTTGAATAGTCATGAGAGTAGTCAAAGAGTCACAAGGGGAAAACATTACCCCTTTTTTTATATATACCCCCTCATTGTATGAGCAATGGACTTTTCACCTTGGCTCCTCCTGCAAGGGATTTGAGAGATTGGCTAGTTCTCTGAGGAACAAGGAGTGGCTCCAATGTCCCACTGCTAGGTTGTAATGGTTGTTATCATTGACCCATCCTTGTGGACTATTATGTGGGATACTGGATAGATATTTCCTTGTTTAATACTTATAATGATCATCACATTTGCTGTGGACTATTCTTCTAGATGTTAAATGGATATTACCTTGTTTGTTGGCTGTAATGACTCTCGCATCCACTATGGACTATTCCGTTGGATGTTGGACAGGTCCTTCTAGTTCATGTGTGTCTCTTCCTGGGTGGTACTATTACCTCTCACTTAGAGCCTCACTTTTCTCTCCCCCTTCGCAATAGAAGAACCTCAACACAATTGCATTGCACACTCACCAAGCAAACTCCCCTTGCTTTTCAAAGATACCATTGCATCACTCTCTTGTGCTGACAGTTAGAATCAGGGAAAAAGTTTAAGGATTTGGCAACCAAGCCTTTATACCGGATGGGACACTTACACCAAACTGTGTGAGGTCTGATTGGGAATTCATATTGGGGAGATCCCCTTAATGTTGACGGGTCCAATACCATCAACGTATAGGGAATATTGCAGGAAGATAATAGAGGAGTGTTCAAACAAGAATTTCCTATTGAATATATGTAGTGTAAAAAGAGGGAAACTCTATAAGGTGCACCTAGAATATGAAGAGAACCCTATATACACCCTTATCCTAAAGACTATTTACCAAAACCATGTAGTTGAGATCTTGAGTAATGTTATCCAAGAAAGTAATTGCAATATCCAATAGATACGCTAGCAATGTGACCTGATTATCAAAGAAATTATAGAACTAGACGAGCCAAAATAGGAGTCAGATGATTATGAGGAAGCTACAAATTTAAAATATCATCAACTATATGAGGAATATACATAAGAGTTTTGGTTGCCAATTGGGGAATATACTTTGACAGCAAAGAGGATGAGGAAGAGTATGATAAAAATTGATCTTTGGAAACTAAAGTTAATACTGGCCAAGTATTTGTCAAGGCTATTATTAATGATGAAGTGTCTTTTGAGAACCTTGAAAAATATGATCCCATTCAATCCTCACAGGTTGACATTTATGATTTCATGTGTATACAAGAGGGAAAGTGGGATATGGGTAAGCATCATTTCAATAGTGACTCTGTCTATGATACTAATGAAGAAGATGAGATTAAGTTTAGTCCTACCATTTTCAAGGATGTTATTTCTAAAGATGTACCTATCAATAACCTTGAAAGGGAAGGTGATCACATTCCCCTCTTGGAAGATGGCATTGCAGATCACTTTCACATTAAAGAAGGAAAGTGGGAGGTGATTAATTGTCACTTTGAAAAATACCTTATTTATAATACTGACGATGATATTGATAGGACATTTGTCTTACCTTATCTCTCATATCATCAAGATGAGATGATTGTTGATGTTTCCCAGCCATGTTGTGGAAATGAAGAACCTGTGATGATTTTTCCTTTCCATTATGATCCTCACATTAAGAAACCTATTTGTTGTGTTCCTCCACTCCCTTTTCCTCCCTATCATTAAATTAAGGGCACTATGAATCATGGCATCGCTAAGATGGCTCTTGAATGGCTCTTGATAGGGATTTTGTGAGCTTGGTCATTCAATCCTCCATTCTTTGTTTACAAGAAAGTATTTGATTTTGCAAGTTGGTTTCCTTCCTTTCATCCATAAATCCTTTCTATGAAACATGGCTCTCTTATTTTCCCACCTCCCACCCTTTTCATTCATACATCCAATCTTGCAAGGAAGGATGTGATATTTTAATGCCCCATCTCATAAGATCTCTTGCAAATGAGAAACTTTATGTTGATCTATTAATATGTTGGTTACATTGGTTGTATGATTACACTTAGCTCTTGCATATTGTATTATTCATGTTAGAGTAGGATGCATTGCATATTTATTTTTCATAGCTACAACCTCATATCATGTTCTCATTCTAGAGTAGGCATATTTAGAATAGATTTGAATCTTAGATTATATTAGATTTTTTATATAGTTTATTATTTGAATGAAAATATGGTCAATAAAAGTACGCTCGGGACATATGCTTCCTAAATTATGTGTGATTTGCAAGATACAGCTCTACAGTCCCAAAGGATTGATGGTGTTTTGATGACATCCTCATTTGAGTGCATTAATCATGCACTCTATAGAAAGCTTATGTCCCAGTTGGAGTTAGATTTTGCCCACCAAAAGTGGGTCACCCCATAGGAAATTTTTTCTCCCATATATCTCCTTAGTTGGTAGCCAACAACCCCTGTCAACCACTGATGTAGCCTATATATTGTGCCATTTGATCTTCGCTCCCTGCATCATTCATATGTCCCCTCTCGCATATATCAAGAGAATGTGTTAGAAGGTTGGAAATCCAACCTAAAAGGTATGTTTATCATTATGCAATCGGGTTCTTATGCTTTCTTTTCTTAGGTATCTTAGGCATGGATTATTGGGTGACCTGGAGAAACAGGTGCTTACATCATGGTTTTGTTCCTCCACCTTAAATGGGGGGGTTAATCCTCAATCTTAGTCCCATGGGATCTCCCCTATTGACCTATAGTTTCAGAAAGGGAACTACCTGGGAAACTTTGATTTTGGTTTCATGGTCTCATTATCCTATTCCACATTTTTCACTCCCCTCTACACATTACAAGGCCTATTTCCTCATTTTCCTTCTCTAGGTCCACATGACCATTGGGTCCACAAGGCACTGGCTTCCACCTCCCCTTGTCCACATGTCTAGGTCGAGCCTGGAAACATTGCCCCAGATGCTGATGCAACTAAAAGAAAGTTTAAATCATATCATGGGAACAAACAAGAAACAAAATAAAAGAATACTATAAAATGAAAAATATGGCCCAGACATTAAGATAGCATGTAGGAAAAATCCAAGCATGATCTATACTCCTTATCATGGTTATCACCCTAGTTTCTAGGGATCCCATGAGTGCCACCACATCATTAAGGAACCCATGCACATCCCAACCCCTGCTGGGAGATGAACTGCCCCACCTTAAGGGGTTAATAACTACTTCACATCATACACAACATGCTCTAATTTCCCAAAGACCCAAGCAATAATAAAATGAAAACTCAAGTAAAGGAAAAAGGCAGATAAAAAATGGTGGAAAAACAAAGGTTGGTGTAACTCATGTATCCACAATTTCTCCCTCCTACATCTATACACCCAATATGTGGACATCCCTCGTCATTTCCACCCTTGAACCCATGGAATATGGGCTTGAGACCCCTGTTCCCCCATCCATCTCATCATCAGTTATATGCCACCTATCAATTGAAGGATGTACTAGCGACTTTGAATTCCCCTTAGGAGAAAGGAACACCTAATAGGGTTCTTTTTTAACCACTTCTACCTAGGAAGGTAAAACTATTAGAATATTAAAGCCCCAAATTTAGAAGGGAAGTGCAATATGAAGCCTCAATGTGCCCTTATTAATAAGCTTGGATCACTTAGATGCGCTAATGAATTATTGTACTTGATGGTGAGGATGCACATTAGACATTATATGTAATTGGTAGGTGCTTTCATCATGGGCTAGGAAACTTAATTGGGGCCCAATTCCAACAAAGGATCATATTGACACCCCTAGGGGAAGAGTTGAGAGACATGGGAATCACATCATGTGTAAAACATCATTTCATGCCATGTAAAACTTCAGCACCTTTAGTAGTCTACTCACTGCCCCACTATATTCACAAGATGATGCACTTGGACCAGTGTGCCCCAGTCGGCTTAGCAATGATCACATGGTTTGGCAATTGATCCAAGGCCTAGAGGAGGTTTGTCTCACCCCTTGAGACATGGGAGGGAAAGAACCATCATCATACCCCTCAGTATAGAAGCATTACATGCTATTCCATCATCAAGAGACCCATGAGACCGACTTTTGTGCCCCAAACCCACTTTGGGGCCCCACATGATGACTTGCATAAAGAGTTACGGGTTTGTTGTTGCACAAACTAGCAGACCTTATAGAGAGGAAAAATCTAGAAGGCACAACAACACCCTGGGACAAAGGCCCACTGTCACCACAGCCTAAGTCCCTTTCTCTTCTCTGATTTTCACCAATGGGAGGAGTGTTGAGAAATCTAGGGCATTCAATTTTAACAATTTCTCTACTTCATAATTGCTTCTTTGTTATCTTCTTAGTGTGTTCTTTTCATCAAGATAATTATCAATAAATAAAGACAATTGACATAGTATATAGGCTTATACATCTAGGGCCAAAACCTTTCACCTCTTGAGTGGAAAACCCGATAAAATTCTTCTTCTAGATCTTCAATTGATAAGTACCAAGACCATGCTTGGACCCTTGACTATAGTATCCTTCCAAGAACCTTGTCACCCACCTTGATGTTCCACATCCTCCTTTTTCCATTCCTCCTAGAGACACTCGATCTCTATCTCTTATACTGCACCTTCACAACCTCCCTAGAGAATCTCGATCTCTAGGTCTTCTAGAGAGAACCTCAGTCTCTATTTTGATCACTTAGTAGAGTCTCTCTCTTACTACCCTAGAAGAATTTCATTGCCTTAACTTTGCACTGCCCAGAAGAATATGCTGCCCAGACTTCGCAGTTCCCAAAATAATATTCTACCAAGACTTCACACTTCCTATAAGAATCTTTGCTATACCTAGAAGATGATGTCTAGAATATGCTTCACACTTTTCTTTTTTTACTCCTTCACTCTCCTTTCAGCCCTCTTCTTTATGACTTTCTTCTTCTTCCTTTTTGCACTTATCCAATGGATGCTTGTCTTAATTGTGTGTCTCCAAATGAGGCTGAGTAGGGATATATGTACCCTTATTCTCTTCCCTTTAGGGTGACTTGACAACTGGAGTTTAGGCCAACTTCATCTTGTAGTTTCTTCATAGTTTGTAGGCCGACCTGAAGGGGTTTGGTGACAATTTCTTGGAGGATACTTTACATAGACAATATTGACCTATTACAAAGTGTAAC
Organism: Pinus taeda; assembly: GCA_000404065.3. Classification (NCBI taxonomy): domain Eukaryota; kingdom Viridiplantae; phylum Streptophyta; class Pinopsida; order Pinales; family Pinaceae; genus Pinus; species Pinus taeda. The sequence continues at coordinate 32,245 of APFE031074527.1, forward strand.
ATGACTTCATTTACATGAAAAGACTCTTTTATGTGAATACACCCTAAATACTCTCAATGGAAGTCTTGACTCAAAGAAATTGTTGGGTTGTGTTATATTCTTTCCACGACTAGCCTGCGAAGCTCCCCCTTCGTTGGGTAGGGCACAATGGGGGGTCATAGGGGAGGCGACAGCTCCCCATGTTGAGGGGTGTGAGGGGGGTGGTAGACCCCCTCTATGGGGTTCTAGGTAGCACCATGGGGAAAACGTTTTTGGACCCTATATTAGGTGGGCAGACCTACATAAGGTTTTGTGCATGGATTTCGCACATGGTTTTGGGTGCAATGGTTTTTGGTCCATGGTATTTTATAGAACTGGTCAAGGGAACTGCGATTATTTTCAAATCTAGGGTTAAAGGATTGGGTTTATGGATGCTTAGACATGTATATATATGTATTGTAACATTGAAAGGAACATAATGAAAAATCAATCTGGTAGTCCCAGTTTTGGAATCCAGGGGAAAATCTCTATGTATATTTGTTTTATGTGTTATGCTCTCACCATTGTTTATTTTCTGTTTTTTAGAAATCTTATGCAGGTAATTTCTGTATGGGGTTAAAAACTACAAAAACAACATCCCTTGCTCATGAAACCCATGAATCAAGTCAACATAATAATTACATTTTTCTTATTTTCATATCTTTACATAAAATCATAATTACATGTCATTATGAAGACCGAACCTAATTACACTTTTCAACACTCCCTCTTAACTAGGGAGGTATTCATAATGGTACCTTGGACTTTCTCAATTTGAAGAATATCTCATAAGAAGAATTTGGATTTGTAACTCATTTGTATCACATTATACCAACCATCATTTATAAAGCAATGCCTTGCGTAACATCTCTCTCTCTCCACAAGATCAAAGAAAAATGCTCGTGAGACCAATGATTTATAGACATACTTATCATCGTCTCTCTCAGAACATAACCCACCCAGGTTTTCTCAAGATATGCTCCATAAGGACTATTCTTTTCTTGGACTCCCTAGTCCCAAAAGAATATTAGTCCTCCACAACTACTCTTTCATGGGATTCCTTATGTCATCCCATAAGAGCATCAAATGCCAAATTATTACACAATCCTCCATTATGTCTTCTCAAGTGAAGCACAGAACAACATGTCTATAACTCCTTCTTATACCAAGAGGTTTTATTCCATTAAAGGAATGTACTCATTCCTATCAGAGACGAATGTACCTAAGCTTCCATATTAGGAATTTCCAAGTTTCTTCCAAGTAAGAAACTTCTTCTTAGGCTCCCTCTTAACCAGGGATCTGTAGTAGCTCTTCATGTGAGATCCTGAAACAATCAGCTACATGAAGAGCTCCTTTCTTTTATGTCATGAATTTCTTTAAGGATTCTTCAAATTTTGGGAACTTCTATATATAGGGCACAAATCATCCATAACTTTTACCCATGAGTTAGTCGTGTCCTTAAATCATCAAAAAGTGGTCTACCAAAATTTCCATCCAAATTTGCTTCATGTCATTCTTCTTTCATCCCATATTTCTGAGAAGGACATTACATCCCTCTATATGGTCTGCTTGCAATTCATTCACAGATATTCCCTTTGATAGTCCTACATAAGCCCAACTAGATGTTAGTTCAAAAATAATCAATGAACACTTCAAATCATATTTACCTTTGTGATGATTTTTCACCATGAAATCTTCCTATAAGTATCAACATCTTGCATGTAAATTGACACAACTCCCACATATGTTCATTGCTAAGGATCTCTATCTTTTTTCGACTTCCATCAGAGTCTTCACATCCTTTCAGGAGATCTTCTAGTCAAATCTTCTTGGACTTGGGATGTTTAATGCCTTCTACCTTCGTTGCATGTTATCACGATCTCTTCCTACCTTTTCACACACTTCATTCCCAATGGATTCCAATCAGAGTTCCTCAATCATAGTCAACCACCTCATACTTCATATGAGAACAGATTATTTGTTGATTTCATCTAGTGCGACTCATGCCTTCCTACATTATTTCATATGAGGAGATTGCTTTCCTTTGATCATGCTTCTCAAAATATAATTAGTGATCCTTGTTACCTACAACCATACGACAAGACTTTATAATATTAAATACAAGCTTACATACCTCATTTTACCTTTAGGTCATCTAGGATTTTTTCAGTAGCTTCCTTGATTGAAAATATCTTCAACCCCTTAATATTCTTCATCTCTCATGTCATCATACCATCATCCTATGAACTCCACAAGTTGGAGTTCCTGATGAAAACCTTGCTACCTTTCTAGATTGGTGAATCCTTCAATGGGATTCCATCTTGCACATCCTTATTTAGCAGATGTTTCCCTTTTACACTGATGTATGATGAGACTTATCCTAGATGACTTCTTCCTTTGATCTTCTAATGAGGTTACCAAGATCTATATCCTTCAAAGTTGACTATCATAGATTTTGTTCCTATGGTTGTTCATGTTTCCCTATGGTGATGTCAAAAGCTCTTGCTTCTAATGCTTATCTTCCTTGGACTTTCTTCTTTCAGCCTCCTCCACTTCTTTAGTGAAATGTAATTCTTCTCTATCCTTCTTGTAATTTCCCTTCTTAAGCTAAGGAAAATCTTTCCTACAATGTTCATAGCCTTTGCATCCATAGCATTGAATCTCCGCTATGCTCTTCTTTTCTTTCTCAGAAAAATAATTTTCCAAACTTCCTTTCTTTCCAGCAAATGTTTGAGTCCTTAACCTTCAACATTTTTTCCCTCAACTTATCTTCTTCTATATTTCATAGAAATCATAAGTTGTTGAATGAGATAATTTTTCTTATCCCATGGATATATGTTACCTTCATTATCAGTTAGTGCATTATAGATCAATGATGATTATCTTATTTGCTCGATCTTGTATATGTGATATTATGAACATATCCTTCATCCTTTGATACCTTTACTTTTTGTGTAGATTAGATCTAAGTCATGTGACCTTCTTTCCCACATTTTCATAGAGTATTCATGCGTTTATCATATATATCTATTTGATGTCTCCAATATTTCTATATGAGGGGATATTTCATAAGAATACCGTTCCATGAATTCAGAGGATACCTTTTAATATATTCATTGATTTCACCTTCTTAGAAGACAATGTGTATCCTCCTTTTTCATGCAAGGAATTTAGATGACCCATTCAACATATAGATCTCCTTGCAAACACGAAGTTATTTTACCAAATTGATTAAAGAATGAAAGATACTTACTTGACAAGTGAAGATGAAATCTTCACCTTGATCACTTTGATGATGATTGAAGAAGATGTTTTAGAGCTCCCTCTTGGATGATCTTCTTCCAAATGAAAAAATATTTTTCAGTAGAGAAGGTTCCTCCTTTTGATGAGAATGATTTGTTGCTTCTTTAGATGAACTTCTTCAAGGACAAGGAGAGGATCCTTGCTAGCTTTATGACCTTGAAAATGATGACAATGTCTTCTCACCTTCAATATACTTTGACTTCTCTTGTAGTGTATATTAGAAATGCTTCTAGGGTTTTGAATTTCTATAAGATGATGTGCTCTTCATATTTAAATTAATTTTATCTATCTTTCCTTGTAGAAAACTTGATGAGGACTAGATGATCCAAAACCTTTTGTTGTTGTAGACTACTTCTTTGATCTAGTGTTTTATCCTTCGATGTACATCTTGATCTTTTGCTTGGATAACCTTCGACTTGCTTTGATGCCTTTCTTGAAACTTGTTCCTCGAGTGTCTCTTTAATGCCCTTCCTTTGATTTCAGCACCATAGCTCCTATATCATGTTGAGAAATCTAGGGCATTCAATGTTAACAATTTCTCTACTTGATAATTTCTTATGATATGTTTTTACTTATTAACTTATGATCTTTCTTTGTTATCTTCTTAGTGTGTTCTTTTCATCAAGACAATTATCTAGAAATAAAAACAAGTGACACAGTATATAGGCTTCTCTAGCCAAGGCCAAAACCTCTCACCTCTTAAGAGGAAAACCCGATAAAATTCTTCTTCTAGAACTTCAATTGATAAGTACCAAGATCATGACTCATACCCTTGACTATAGTATCCGTCAAATAACTTTGTCACCCACCTTGATGTTTGTCCTCTTCCTTCTTTTTCCTTTCCTTCTAGAGAAACTCGGTCTCTATCTCTTATACTTCACCTTCACAACCTCCCTAGATAATCTCAGTCTCTAGGTCTTCTAGAGAGAACCTCGATCTCTACTTTGATCACTTAGTAGAGTCTCTCTCTTACTTCCCTATAAGAATTTCACTACCTTAACTTCGCACTACCCAGAAGAATCTGCTACCCATACTTCACCCTTACCAGGAGAATTTTCTGCCCATAATTCACACTTCCCAGAATAATATTCACTATACCCAGAAGACGATATCCAGAAGATGAATTTATCTAAGATGATGTGATCTTCATATTTATATTAATTCGATCTATCTTGCCTTGTAGAAAAATTGATGAGGACTAGAGGATCCAAAAACTTTTGTTGTTGTAGACTACTTCTTTGATCTAAGGTTTTATCCTTCGATGTATATCTTGATCTTTTTCTTGGATAACCTTTGACTTGCTTTGATGCCTTTCTTGAAAATCGATCCTTGAGTGTCGCTTTGATGCCCTTCCTTTGATTTAAGCACCATAGCTCTGATACCATGTTGAGAAATCTAGGGCATCCAATGTTAACAATTTCTCTGTTTGATAATTTCTTGTGATATATTTTTACTTATTAACTTATGATCTTTCTTTGTTATCTTCTTAGTGTGTTCTTTTCATCAAGACAATTATGAAGGAATAAAGACAAGTGACATAGTAAATAGAATTCTCCAGCTAGGGCAAAACCCTCTCACCTCTTAAGAGGAAAACCAGATAAAAATTTTCTTCTCGACCTTCAATTGATAAGTACCAAAATCATGACTCAGACCTTAACTATAGCATCATCCAATAACCTTGTCACCCACCTTGATGTTTTTCCTCTTCCTTCTTTTTCCTTTCCTCCTAGAGAAACTCGGTCTCTATCTCTTATACTACACCTTCACAACCTCCCTAGATAATCTCGGTCTCTTCTAAAGAGAACCTCGATATCTACTTTGATCACTAAGTAGAGTCCCTGTCTTACTTCCCTAGATAAATTCCACTGCCTTAACTTCGCACTGCCCAGAAGAATCTTCTACCCATACTTCATACTTACTAGAAGAATCTTTTGCCTAGTCTTCGCACTTCCCAGAATAATCTTCATTATACCCAGAAGATGATGTCCAAAAGATGCTTCACACTTTTATTTGTTGCTCCTTCTTCACTCTCCTTTTATCCCTCTTCTCTGTGAATTTATTCTCATTCCTTTTCTCACTTATCCAGTGAATACTTGTCTGAATTGTGTGTCTCCAAATGAGTCCGAGTAGGGCTATACATACCCTTCTTCACTGCCCTTTACGCTGACTTGATAGCTGGAGTTTAGGCCGACTTCATCTTGTATTTTCTTCATAGTTTATAGGCCGACTTGAAGGGGTTTGGTGACAAATTCTTGGAGGATACTTTACATCGACAATATTGACCTATTACAAAGCGTAACATGACTTCATTTACATGACAATGACTTTTTTATGTCTAGATGAATAAACCCTAAAGACTCTCAATGGGATTCTTGACTCAAAAAAACAAAATCCCTTGCCCATGAATCCCATGAAGCAAGTCAACATAATAATTAAACTATTCTCATTTGCATCCCTTTACATAAAATCATAATTACATGCCATTATGAAGATCGAACCTAGTTACACTTTTCAACAAGGAGTCCCAGTATCCCTTACTTTTGATTGATGTATCTATAATAAGTTTCAAAGTGAGGCAAGGATGGCTCATTCAATGGAAAGGTAAAAAAAATATGAAAGATTTGGGAGACTCTAGTATGACTTTCCACAAAAACCCCCTTGGAATAAATACTATACGAGAGCTAGGGTTGAAATATTAAAGAGATAAGAGTTCATCCAAGATCAAGGTAGGCAAGAGAAAAGGTTGTGAATGATATACTTTAATAAGTACTAAAGTATGAACCTTCAAGGAATGCCCAAGTTGAAGGATTATTTCTAAGGTTCCCACTTGGTGTGACAGCTAGTGCAAATGCCTAGAGGAGACACTAAGGGAAAGGTATATCCAATCAAAATTCAAAACACACTCCTCTAGAGAATTTCACATGAAGCCCTATAGAGGCTTCCTTAAACTTAAAGGGCTGAAGAAAATGAGCAACAATAAGGTGATAGAAGAATGATTTCTCAAGTATGTATGATCATCAAGAATCTAAGACCAGTGCCCAAAAATTGTGAGGATTGGAGTTAGCTTCACAACTACTCTAGGGATTTATTCTTTGCCAGAAAGAATAAATGGAGTTTCAAGGATACAATATGCAAAACAACCTTTAGAAACATTCATTCATTCATTATCCATGAGTAACACATGCCAAATTTCCAACAACTCCAATCAGTGCTAAGAAAATTAAGGCACATTAAAAATCATACACAATATTCCATGCATTAGACATTCATTAGATCAAAATTATAGCATTAAATAACACTTACAAGATAGTGAAGAATATAGTCATCCATAAAATTTCCAAAGAGAAGCTCAAAGAGAGAAAATAATTTTTTCCAAATGTCAAAATTCATTAGAATCATCCAAATCACTCCACAAAATTATAGGTTGAAAATATCTAATGTGGCTAGCTGAAAATCCCAAAGTGTGATGATCTCAAATGAAAATGAGCCTCTCATATTTATACAAGACTCATAAGTTCAAATTTCTAATGATGAAGACCTTACAGTGTTAAAACAAGGTAACAAACCCTCAGTTACAAGCCAACCCAAATAGCTTTAATATAATTATTATTTTGTTTCTCTTTAATCCCATGTAATTAATGTGAAGTGCTCTCCAACGCTAGCATTGTGGTCTCATGTGTTGGGGATGAGAGTGAGGGCCTTAAAAATAATGGATAAGAGGAGGATGCCCTCTAAATGCTGCAAAACATCTCCAAACCCCAATTTGGGCTTTATGGGCTTGAAGTGGGTCTCATAGGTCTCCAAATGGCTCAAGATCATGTCAATGCTCCATCAATGAAAGCTAGAATATGGCACATGCCCTCCCATGTCTCCTCGGGAGAGACAAAACCTCATTTGGACCCTGGATTAACTGCCAAGTGTTAGGTGTAATATGTAGCTGGTTGAGAAATGTGGTCCAAGCACATAATCAGATTTGTATAATTGTGGCATGAGCAAGCAATGTAGTGGTGTTGAAGAATCCCATGGTGTAGCAATCAATGTTCTACATGGTTGAATGCCCATAGCTCTCGACTCTCACCCTAGAAGTGCCATTATTCTCTGGAGGGCTTGGATCCTATATAAGGAATCCAAGTCCAAGATGACGACCCACCTACAATCCTATAGAAGATCCAATGCATCTCCTCACCTTCCAGTACAATAATTCATTAGTGCAATTGAGTAAATAAGCTTTCTAATCAAGGGAAGAAGTGGGCACTTCATGGTGGCATGCCCTTCCATATGGGGGCTTGAGGCATGCCCAAATGTTTCCTTCCTTGGGAGAATAGGTTAATGAAGGACCCTATTAAGTGGTTTCAGCCTCTATGGGAGTGACAGGTCCATGGTACATCCATTAAATGGTAGGCATCATGTGAAATATTGATGGAACAAAGTGGGCGAGGAAAGGCAAGGTTCCAAGCCACATGCCATGTTACAAGGGTAACAATGATGAAGGAGGCCCACACCTTGGGTATATAAATGTAGGAGGGATAAATTATGGTACATGAGTTACCCTAGCCTTTGTTTTCCACCTTTCTTAATTTTCCTTTTTCCTTTTATTGGTTTTCCCTTATTTTACTACTCAAGGATCAAGGGAGTGAGAGCATGATGTGTAAGATATAGCATTGATTTCCCCTGTAAATTGGGGTAGTTCATTGCCCACCAAGGGTTGTGACAATCATGGGTTCCTTAGTGATGCAAGGGGAACTAATAGGAGCCCTAGGAACTAGGGTGATGGCCATAGTGATAATGGGTAAGCTCATGCCTAGCTCTTTCCCACACACTCAATTCTAATAACTTGACCATATTTCACATTTTTTGGTATATTTCTTGTTATATGTGGCCAAATTATGCTTTTATCATTCTTTTTAGTTGCAATAGCCTCCAGGGCATTGTTCTATGCCTGACCCAAGGTGTGGGAAAGTCAGGGGGAGGCTAATACCTTGTGGAACCAATGGAAAAATGTGGACCTAGATGGGGAAAATGTAAAATGTGCTTGTAATAAGCACAGGGGAGTGAGATATATGGTGTCAAGAAGCGGGACCACACAACCAAAGTTGATATTTCCCATGTAGTACCACTCATAAAGCTAGTAGCCAATAAAGTAGATCCCATGGGACTAGGATACAAAATTATCCCCCCAAATCTGAGATAAAGAAACAAGAGTACAGTCCAAGCCCCTATATTTCCACCAAATCTCCCAACCAATCCATGCCCAAGTGTGCCCAAGAAAAACAAGCTTAAACACTAAATTACAAAATGAAAAATCATACCTTCAGGCTCAGAAGGCCCATCTTCAAACATATGGCCATGACAAATGAGCGAAATTACACAATGGCTAGCTCAAGTGGAGAAGAATTGTAGAACATCAAGCTGTTAGGTGGCTGCAAGGGGCTATTGGTTGTCAGTTGAAGACAAATCTAGGAGAAAAATTCTGCCACAGGGGTCACCCACTTATGGTGGGTAACAGGGCTATCCCCTAGCTCATGGTTTATGGAGCCCTCTCACACATTTTAGCACCAAGAGGACTCAACATGGCTCTCAAATGGCCCTACATCAACATTACATCATCAATTTGGCCAACATTTAGATGGCTAATTCATAATTTGTAAAAGTTACTTGGTTGACTTATGACCAAGGTTTATATTTTTCTCATTTTTATAATGTTAGGGGGCTTAGGCTAATAATTTTACCTACTAGGTCACATATAAATACAACTCGAGTTCATTTGTATTGGATCATAATCACCTTGGGAATTTTGGCATTCTTGGCACATCCACACTTTTTCTTTGGCTATTGTATGTTATTGGATGCATTTCCATATTTGGAGCTGAAATGTTGATATTCTTTGGAGCTATCTCTTGGATTATGGATGGATATATCATATTGTCATCTTGTAAGTGCTTTGTATTGAAAAGAAATGTCTTAAAATATGTTTAATGTATGGAATTTTTGCAACTAGATTAATGTAATTGTGCCCTTATTTATTGAAGATCATTTTGAAGGCTATTTGGTTGACAATTTCATATGTTATTCATTGTATGGCAAATGATGAATGTTCCTAGTGGATGAAAACTTGTTTTTCCTTTGTGAAACTCCATAATTCTTGAGTGGGTAAATGTTGAGGGTTGGTAGCTAGGGCATCAATTCTTGACCTCCTTAAGGAAAATTTTGGATAATATAAAACATATAAGTCTCCATATGCCCAAAGGACAAGGCACTCGCCCAAGCCTTTGGTGATCAAACCTCTTCTCTCCCCATACTTTCTTCTTCTAAATTTCAATTCCTTTTCTTGGATGGCTAGACTAGGGCATAGAGTTAAATTCCTTAGAGAGTGAATTGGTGGATTCTGGGAGCATAGGCTTCAACCTTAGGGTCTTAACTATAGGAACTCAAATTTTAGCAAGCATCCCATTTGTTTTCATCCATAAAATATTATGCCCCAAGTGTGCCCTAAGAGGGAAACCCTAGCTTGAAATTTCTTGACATTAGGGACTTCTTTGAGGGTTGTATGAGCTTAGTACTTGGTGGAGTAAATCATAAGAGGCCCTTTCTTCTCCTTGCCTTGGTCTTGGGAGTACCTATATCCACGACAATTCACAGAACCCTAAATCTTGTGCAAGTTCTATCTAGGTATCTTGGAGGTAGCGAAGTACCTTTGGAAGTGTAATATCATCACATATAACTTCCCTTGAGAGGTCCTACGTTATCCCCTAGCACCATAAACCATACAATATCTATCAAAAGGTGATTATCATTATATCGAGACTCTTCCCATCGGCGAAAGTATGTAAAGAGAAGGGGACATTGGTTGAGGAGACACTGGGCCATTGTCCCTTTTATCACTTAGTCTAGCTCTTTGTCCTATAAGATTTCCATCCTTGGGGACTACTAGATTCTAACAGTAACTGATTACTTCACACGGTGGAGAAAACCAATTCCACTCAAACAAGTGAATGATTAGGAGGTCATCAACTTCCTCTAGCAGAACATCATCTCACGCTTTGATGTTTCGATATCACTTGTTTTTTATAATGCAACGTAATTTTCATATTTGAAACTTTATTGTTTTTCATTACAAAATGGTATTGTGCTGAAACACTCATCTAACTACTACCCACAGGGAAACGGTCTCATAGAATCTAGGAACAAAAACCTCATCCAAATAATAAAAAAGATCGTTTACTCTGAGCAGGGCAACTAGCATTCATCCCTGACGAATTCATTATGGGCTGACCGCATAACACCAAAACCATCTCTCAATACCTCACCATATTTCCTAGGCTATGGTAAAGAAGCCATCCTTCCACCCAATATAGACTTGTCTGCACTTCAACTATCCCAAGAATCCCAAGGCAAGCCTTGCTAGCTAGTTCAACGTAGGATGGATACACTCCACAAGCTTAAGGAAGAAATCATGAAAGAAAAAGAAAAATTTACACTCCATCGAAAATGTATCAAGAGATGGTTCGATAAGAACTCTACAGGGAAAGCTAACTTCGGTGTTGGTGACTTGGTCTTGAAATGGGATAAATCCCATGAAGACAAAGGCAAGCATATGAAGTTCCAGTCCCTATGGATTGGTCCGTCCACAGTCCATGAGAAGCTTGACCCACACACGTACCATCTACAATCACTTGACGAGAAGATTGACAACCTTCCTGTCAATGGCCAAGATGTTGAACACTATTTCCAATAGGCCAGGCTGCACCCCACATCATGTACGTAGTCGTCTTGCTACTTGTTGTTTTAGTTTTGTTTGCTTTGATTACTATTTTTGTTTTTTTTTGTTTGGTTTTCTTAATACCTTACTATTTTTGTTTTCCAGAAATAAGTGCTTCCATCTACTAAGTTCTGGATTTTGAATGAGTATGTGGCTGAGATATGAAGAGACTTGTGACACTGCAGCACTTGGCTAGTCTTGTGTCTGTCTTCTCTGTGCTTGGTTATAACCTTCGGATGATGAGGAATTTATGGAAAATATGAGCCGTCTGCAAGAGGATTTTTGGTCCAACCATGCACCTGTGTCCACACTAGGAAGCCTCATGCATGTACTCAACCTTATGCTCTGTGTGTTCAAGCTCATCCAACTAGTAGAAACTGAGAAGGGGAAAATCTAAATGAGCAAACCTATGTCAGAGGTCTTACATGCTTCTCTAAAGGAACAACCTCTTCTGCTCTCAATAAGTTGGGATCCATCTTCTACCCCAAAAATAAATAAGTGCCTATGCATAGTCCTCTTGAAAAAATACAAAGGCGAAAGAAGAGAAAGGATTCCTGCGTAGAGAGGTGAAGCATGCAACGCCACCGGGGTACTGACCAGGCTCGCTGACAGTGGAGAAATGTGTGTGTTCCTGCATCACTTCATTTAGGTACCATCCAGGCCTGCTGGCAGTGGAGCAACACCAGAGATGAAAACTTATACTCTAAAAATCTTCAACTCACGAGCTAAACTACCCTTCTCGATTTTGAAACATTGTGATCAAGCTAAACTTTTGTTTTGTTTGACTGAGTTGGAAAAAGGTGAACCATGTCTATCCATGGGGTCATTTTGGAAGTTGAATTAACCTGCACATTGATTCAATACTCCTCGAAATACCAAGGCCCTGTGCTATCAAGGAACCAAAACAGAGAAGCTAGAGTTCTACTAGTGTGTCACCAAGTGTTGTAGTGGCTGCAACACCCTCCAAAATTTTTGCCCGCACCCAATTTCGAAGCCTCCTATGAGAATTTTACTTTATTTTTGCATGCACACAAGTTCACCCCATGATCTCGTGTGAGTCTTTGCACCCACCTTGCTTGATCGATCAACAGACAATTTTTCATGCTGGTAACAATGTCACGCTTGCAACCATGTTCTGGTCATTCATAAGGTCTCCACTTCATGTGTACATATTGTGTTTACTATGTAAACATCTTTTGCGCTCACACACGGAGTCATATACACTATTGTGCAAGCGTCATCACAGTCATCCAACGATTAATCACAAGCACCACGCTTGTCAACTTGCAATGTCGGTCTGTCATGTTGCGAGTGTGTCTAGATGGTTTAAGTCATCTTGTCGTCAAGTCATGTAAGTGTGTGTTTGCAAGTTCACGTATGCACCTTTTCACTCACTTACACACTTAGTCATTTTGCTGAAGTTTCTGACGACTAGATCACCCTTTGCTAGCCAAACTTTCCCTTCGCCATCAACTTTATCAACTGTCACTCAAAACAATGCAGAAGCACCAAGAAATCCATTTCAAGTTGCGTTGCGTGCAAGCTAATCAATCAGCCCTCGTGCTAGTCAACCAGAGAGTTTGACCTGACAGTCACCCCGAGACTGACTCCCCTCAAAAATTACATAGAGGCTACAGACCATGACCGCTCCACTGACTGAGAAAATTGCGCAAACAGGATGGACAGACACACAATGACCATCCTTGTCTCCCTCAGAAAATTGTGTGGTTTTTCCAGCCAGTCCACGAGTCAAGCTGCTCACCTGGAAAACTATGCATATTTCATAAGCAAGCCCTCTGCTACCCAACAGTCTGCTCAACTCAGAAACTACGTAGAGGTGATCAGCAGGCCAGCCTCCTAGCATCAGCGTAGTTTTTCCCCACCAGCAGCTCCTAGCAGCCAGCTTCCAGTTTCCTCCAGGAATCACGTAGTTTTTACTGTGAAGCTCCCACTGCCTGCTCCTTCCAAAAATTGCTCAAATGTTTTCTGCCCAGCCTCCTGCAGCACACACTGCTCCTCCCAAAAATATTTCCTCTAGCCAAGTCAGACCCCGCAGACAATCACTATTCATACGTTTTGCCCGTCACCATCTCCCAGTGATTTCTACATAGTTTTCACCATTAGTACCTAGATCCTCCATCCTAGCTCAAAGCTTGCCTCACACAGTTTTGCGACCTTGTCTTCTCTCCTAGTCACCTATATCTGAAATGATCATGCATAATGGTAGACTAGGAGGTTTATGGATTTTACAACGTCTCGTCATGAGTGACTAAAGATATAGGTACACAAACAAACATGGCACGATGATAGATGGGATGAACAAAGGGAGTACATCCAGAAGGACATGTTGGCCAACGAACGAACAAACAATGCATGCAAAGAGATGTGCTCGAAAACAGGCGATCATGCAAAGATGTGTTCGCGGATAGACGGATGAGAAAACATGCGAGGATGTGTTTGCGCACGGACGAAAAAAAAGAACATGCACTTTTCGTGGACAAACGAGCGAACATGCAAGGATGTGTTTGTGCACAGACGAACGGACGAACATGCACTTTTCACGAGCGGACGAACCTTTCAAGCATGCCAACATACAAGCAAGGAGCAATGTGCAAATGAAACATCAAGCGAACCCAACGACCATCGAAGACTCCACGTACTTTTCCATGCAGAGGTGAAGTTATGACACACCATGAGCACATCCATCACCTAACAACGCTGCAGATCAACATGCACACCACCAGCAACATGAATGTACCAGCACTGTCATGTCGAGTCTTGTCATGAGTCATGTCACCCACATCTCCACTATCATTGGGCCATACTGTCAATAAATGTAATGTAACATGGAAGTCCAAGAGACCCACTTGTCATATAAATAGTCACGTGAAGTCGAAAGGTCATGGAAGTCAAACAGTCATGAGGTAATTTGAACAACCACAAGGGCTAGTTTCACCCTTGGCTATAAATACCCCCTCATTTGTACATGCAAAGGAATTTTCACCTTGGCTCCTCCTACATAGCCTTGAGAGTTTGTAATATTTTCTTTAAGGAGTAAGTAGTGGCTCCAACACCCTACCAACAGGGTTAGTGATGTATGGTGTAACAATGTGTCTTGGAACTTTTGCTTAATTCAGAAGCCTGCTACCAGGGCGGTACATTTTCACACATGTGTTGTAATTGTTGTAAGACTAATATTGAGCACTTGTAATACATGTTGTTTTAACCTCTTTTTAACACGAACTCATTCAATCGTTGTAATACATATGTATCAATGAAAATGTATTGTATGAGCTATTAACATTGTCATGCGTGTGTTGTTTACCTCCACAAACATCAGACAAACCTTTCATGTAAACTTGCCATAATGACCATTGCACTCACACGGACTCGTCCACTGTGTGTTGTACATGTTATCTTTCCTTGTGCGTTGTGACTACCACATCCGTGTGGACTACTCCTCCGGCAACTCCGCACATCCTATTGTGTTGTGTGTTCTTGACAAATTTGGGGCTTCCTCCCATTTGACTTGGGGCTCACTCCCACCCTCTCCCTCTACGGTGAAAGAACCATTGACATAAGTAACACTAGCAATCAATGGGCATGAGAAACTCACTACTTGAAGACAAAGAAGACCACTTTCCTGTGATGACAAGCAAGAGCTGAGGAAAAAATTTAAGATAATGGAAATCAGGCCATCATACTAGATGGGACCCCTACACTAAACGGTGTGAGGTCTAGTTGGGATTTCATACCGAGGTGATCTTCAGAATGTTGGTAGGTCTAGCACTGTCAACAGAGTGTAAGAGAGATAGTTGCAGTGGCTAGGAGCGCTAGGGTTTAAGCAACATAGAGTAGAGTTGGCAACAGTGAAGATGGCACAGAGTAGAATTCAACAACAACGTAGAGCAGAGTTGGAAATAGTGGAGATGTCATAGAGCAGAGGTCAGTGTAGAGACTAGTAATAGTCAAACTTCAACATTCACATGAAATCATACAAAACACATTTAGTTAAATAGCTTTGGATGGTTTTCCGTTGCTAATGGAGTAGCAACACCAGTTTGCAGTGCAATAGCAGTTGGTAGTGGTAGTGCTAGTAGCGACACAGTTGCAACACTTGAGATGGAGTTGTAGTACGAATGCAGTGTTGACAGTGGTAGTGTCAACAGTAGTACAGTCGCAGTAGTAGCACAGTAGTTGGTGGAGAACATGTCAAACATTAGTAGTGCAGATAATGATGCTTCAGAGTCAGAGCAATATGCAACAACGTATATTGCTAGAGCACATTCCTCACTAAGAGGGAGTGTTGACATGGGATAGCATCAGATGTGATCTAGGCCTCAAATTTTGCAGGGAGGATTTGGAATATGTATTCCAAAGAACTCGTAAAGAGTTTTGATAAATTACACCTAAAAACAATTCTATTAAAATAATTACTATTTTTTAATGGGACCCTAAGTCTAAACATAGGAAATAAAAAATATTAATGGGTATTATTCTAAGTGTGGATGTAACTTCTAGAAGAAGAAGAGAATCAAGCTAAAATGATCTTAGCCATTGATTAACTTTTAATCTATGTTGTTGAATTAAAACGAGAATATTATTTAAGGAAGCTTGACGTCATTTGAAAAACACACCGAGAGATCAAGAGATCGAATTTTTGAAGTGAGAAGTTCTCAAGAGCAAATTCTGATCGAGGATATTTCTTGCAATTGAGGAGCAAGGATAGCATTCGAAGAGAGAGAGAGATTTTCGTAGATGGAGAATCATCGAAATAGAGAGGCAGAGGGTGATCCAACATCTCACACATATAGGTTCATGTAGGGCCATGAAGAGGCAACGCGAAGGGTGAGAGAGAGTCTAAAATTTTGCAGCAGAGTCAGTTTCAGAAGTCGGGAACCGTGGTGTGAGATCGGGAGGCTGAGAGCACTAACTCTGGGAAATAAAATAATTATTTGGCTGGGATACGTAGTTCCTAGAGAGTCTTAAGAAGGGATTGCATGAGGACTACACAGAGGTAGTGCAGGGCATGCCAAAGGCACCTCATCTAGTAACCGAATATTCTAGGATTTTTCTCAGTGATTGTGTGAGGTAATATCACAAATATTTCTCCCAGTATTTAGCTCTATAATTGAAAAACCCATGAGTTATTCACAAATGTATTCATAATTTTCTACTGATTAATAATAATAAACCCTCGAACTGTTGCACCAATTTTCCCACATTGGGTTTTTCCAGGGACATTTGTCCAAAAACAACGATGCCATTTGTGTTGTATTTTCTTTCTTGCTTAGTCTCTTGTTTCTGGATAATAATTAATTAAGTGAAGGCTGTAGTATATATGTTTCGATATTTTCCGTAGAAAACTACAAATAATTTGGTTGATTAAATTAACAAATAGAAAACATTATCAGTTGTTGTAGTAGGGATTCCAGTTGAGGATTTTTCACAGTCTGGTCTATCAAAGGTGTGTCAGCAGAAATAAGAAGTCAGAGGCTCCATTGCAGCCTATTGCAGTGGAATAACCTTTTCAACAGTGGGGCTTTGATATCATTGGGGAAATTTTCTGCACTCATCGAAGCAACACCGCTATATCCTAACTGCTATAGAGTATGTCATGTGGTGGATAGAGGCAGTTCTACTAAAACAAGTGAACGATCAGGAAGTCATCAGCTTTCTGTAGTAGAACATCATCTCCAAGTTCAACATTCCTACATCACTTGTTTTTTATAATGAAACATATTTTTCATTGTTAAGACTTTATGATTTTGCATTGGAAAATGGTATTATATTGAAACATTCAGCTAATTATTATCTGCAAGGGAATGGTCTTGTTGAATCCACAAACAAGAAACTCATTCGTATCATCAGAAAGACCATATTCTCTGAACAACAAAATTGGCACTCTGCTTTGGTGAATTCCTTATGGGCTGACTGAGTCATGCCTAAACCTACTCTGAACACCTCCCCTTACTTCCTAGTGTACGAAAAACAAGCCATCCTCCCACGAACATCTACTTTCCCTCTCTCCAACTGTCTGAAGAGTCTCAAGGAAAGCCATGTATATTAGTTCAGCATAGGATGGACACTTTGCACAAGCTAAGGGAAGAAACTTTGAAAGTTAAAGAATTTTTTTTGCTTCACCATAGTCATATCAAGAGGTGGTTTGATAGGAAGTTTGTAGGGAAAAATAACTTTAGTGTGTGTGACTTAGTCTTAAAGTGGGATAAAGCCCCCAAGGACAAAGGAAAACACACTAAGTTTTAGTCCCTGTGGATTATACCATACACAATACATGATAATCTTGGCTAGCACACGTATCGTCTTCAATGACTTGATGGGAAGATTGAATCTCTCCCTATCAATGGCCAAGACTTAAAACAATATTTTCAATGAAGATCTGGGGATGCACCCCACACAATGTACATAGTATTTTTTGTTTATCGTTTGATTATTTTCTTTAATTTTGTGTTGTTTTTGTCATGTAAATAAGTGTTGTGACTGATTGTGTTATGGCTTCTAAGTGTGTGTGTCTCTGAGGTCTAAAGATTCTTGTGACACTATAACATTTGGATAGCCTTATGTCCATCTTCCTTGTTTTGGTTACATTTTTTGGCCAATGAAGTTCCAACGGAAAATAAAATCCATCTGTAAGGAAAATTTTGGTCCAACCATGAACCCATGGCTAGTTCAGAAACCTCATGCCTATACTCCATTTTTATGCTGGTGTTCTCAAGCTTATCCAATTAGTAGAATCAGAGAAGGGGAAAATTTAAACAAGAAAACCTGAGTCAGAGTTATTTATATGCTTCTCTAAAAGAACAACCTCTTCTACTCTCAATAAGTCAGGATCCCTCTTCTGCCCTAAAATAAATAAGTGTCAATGTAGATTTCTCTTTAAATAAATAAATAAATGCAGAAGAAGAGAAAGGCTTCCTATGTAGAGAGGTGAAGCAAGAAACTTCGTCAGGGTACTATCCAGGCTCACTGGAAGCAAAGAAATGTTTGTGTTCATGTGTGACTTTGTCGGGGTACTGTCTAGGCCTACTGGCAGTGGACCAACACTAGAGATGAAAAACTATACTTTGAAAATCTTAAGCTTGCAAGTTAAACTACCCTCCCCAACTTGAAACATTGTGATTATGATAAATCTTATGTTGTTTTTAACTGAGAAGGTATATAGGGAACCATGTCTGCCCATGGGGAAAGTGGGAAGGCCAAAATGATCTGCATGATGAATCAATACTCCATAAGGAACCAAGGCTCTGCACAAAAGAAAGAAACCAAGACAGAGAAGATGGAATTCAACCAATGGATCGCCAAGTGTTGTAGCTACTGCAACACCCTCCAAAATTTTGGCTTGCACTCAAATTTTGGAGCCTTCCTTGGTCTTTCCTTGATTGTTGCAAACACTTAAGCTCATTTCATGAGCTTTCTCAAAGTTCTTTGCGCCCTTTTTCTTGTTGAATTAAATATTGTCTTTGGGCATGTTTGACTAATATGTAATGTTTGTGAGCCTTTTTATGGTGGTTTTGAAGGTCGGTCCTTGTGTAAATGAGTTGTCCTAACCATGTAAATGTTTGTCGCACTTATACACAAAGTATTGAGCGTTGTTGCACAAGTGTCATCACGGTCATCCCAAAGTCTATCTTAAGTGTCGCACTTGTCGCATCTTGTCATGAGAAATTCACACAGAGGGGACTACTTTTTTTGTTTGTTTTGATGATCTATGTTTTTGTGTCGTCAAATTATGCTAAGTGTGTGAACATAGTTCAGGTTCATCACGATTCCATCTCCCTCCCACACTTAGCCATTTTCAGAAAATCTTCCTAACCGGGAAACTTAGCTTCACTGGGCCCTAACTAAGGTGTGCAATGTGCAGTCTCAATCCTCATTAATGTGAAATTATTGCCTAGAACTAACAATGCACAACCATTTTCCTCTAGGGTTGTGGTTTTGCGCAATTCAAGAGTCCAACAGCCTCCCTTGACCTCTAGAATTGCGCAGTTTTGCCTCATAATCTTCCTTGAGATGTGCACTTCGTACCTTCAACCCTCAAGATTTTCCCTTACCTATTGTAATGGCACGATGTGCAGAGAACCCAACCTCCCTTGGATTCCAAAGTTCTAGTGCTCTTCTCTCAGTCAAAGCTCATTGCTCTTAAAACCTACGCAGGTTTTCCCTTTAGGCCTCTCCATTGCCCAGTTGCCCCTTACCTATGGAAAATATGTAGTATTTCCTACCAGGGTCCCATCTCGCAGTAGCCACTACCTGATTGAACTACACAATTTTGACCCTCAATGGGCACTGCACAATTTTTCTTGTCGGTGAGGATTGTGCAGAAAGTTTCCTTAGTCAAGCGTGAGCTACGCACTGCACAGTCTCAGTGACACTTTACGTAGACAATATTGACCTATTACAAAGTGTAACATGACTTCATTTACATGACAATGACTTTTTTATGTCTAGATGAATAAACCCTAAAGACTCTCAATGGGAGTCTTGACTCAACAAAAGAAAATCCCTTGCTCATGAGTCCCATGAAGCAAGTCAACTTAATAATTAAATTTTTCTTATTTACATATCTTTACATAAAATCATAATTACATGTCATTATGAAGACCGAACCTAGTTACACTTTTCAGCACTCCCTCTTAACTAGGGATGTATTCATAATGGTACCTTGGACTTTCTCAATCTAAACAATATCTCATAAGAAGAAAATGGATATGTAACTCATTTGTATAGCATCATACCAACCAACATTTATATAGCAAGGCCTTGAGTAACATCTCTCTCTCTCCACAAGATTAGAGAAAAATGTTGGTGAGACCAATGATTTATAGACATACTTATCATTGTCTCTCTGAGAACATAACCCACCTAGGTTTTCTCAGGATATGCTCCATAAGGACTATTCTTTTCTTGTACTCCCTAGTCCCAAAAGAATATCAGTCCTCCACAACTACTATTTCATGGGATTCCTTATGTCATACCACAAGAGCATCGGATGCCAAATGATTACACAATCCTCCATTATGTCTTCTCGAGTGAAGCACAAAACAACATGTCTATCGCTCCTTATACCAAGAGGTTTTATTCCATTAAAGGAAGTACTCATTCCTATCACAAAAGAATGTACCTAAGCTTCCATCTGAGGAATTTCCAAGTTTCTTCCAAGTAAGAAACTTCTTCTCAGGCTCGCTCTTAACCTAAGACCTATAACAGCTCTTCATGTGAGATCCTAAAACAATCCACCACATGAAGAGCTCCTTTCTTCGATGTCATGAATTTCTATAAGGAGTCTTCAACTTTTGGGAACTTCTATATATAGGGCACAAATCATCCATCACTTTTACCCATTAGTCATGTCCTTAAATCATCATAAAGTGGTCTACCAAAATTTCCATCTAGATTTGCTTCATGTCATTCTACTTTCATGCCATATTTCTCGGAAGGACATTACATCCTTCTATATGGTCTACTTGGAATTCATTCACAGATATTCCCTTTGACGGTCCTACATAAGCCCAACCAGATGTTAGTTCAAAAATAATCATTGAACACTTCAAATCGTATTTACCTTCGTGATGATCTTTCACCATGACATATTCCTATAAGTATCAACATCCTGCATGCAAATTGACACAACTCCCACATATGTTCATTGCTAAGGATCTCTGTCTTTTTATGACTTCCATCAGAGTCTTCACATCCTTTGAGGAGATCTTCTAGTCAAATCTTCTTGGACTTGGGATGTTTAATGCCTTCTACCTTCATTTCATATTATCACAATCTCTTCCTACCTTTTCACACACTTCATTCCCAAGGGATTCCAATCAAAGTTCCTCAATCGTAGTCAACCACCTCATACTTCATATGAGGACATATTATGTTGATTTCATCTAGTGTGACTCATGCCTTCTGACATTCTTTCATGTGATTATATTCCTTTCCTTTGATCATGCTTCTCAAAATATAAGTAGTGATCCTTGTTACCTGCAACCATACGACAAGACTTTATAATATTAAATACAAGCGTACATACCTCATTTTACCTTCAGGTCATCTAGGATTCTTTCAGTAGCTTCCTTGACTGAAAATATCTTCAACCCCTTGATCTTCTTCATCTCGCATGTCATCATACCATTGTCCCATGAACTCCACAAGTTGGATTTCCTGATGAAAACCTTGCTTCCTTTCTAGATTGGTGAATCCTTCAATGGGGATTCCATCTTGTACATCCTTATTTAGCAGATGCTTCCCTTTTAAACTAATGTATGATGAGACTTATCCTGGATGACTTCTGCCTTTGATATTGCAATTAGGCTACCAAGATCTATATCCTTCAAAGTTGACTATCATAGATTTTGTTCCTATAGTCCTTCATGTTTCCCTATGCTGATGTCACAAGCTCTTGCTTCTAATGCTTCTCTTCCTTGGACTTTCTTGTTTTATCCTCCTCCACTTCTTTAGTGAAATGTAATTCTTCTCTATCCTTCTTGTAATTTCCCTTCTTAAGCTAAGGAAAATCTTTCCTATAATGTTCATAGCCTTTGCATCCATAGCATTGAATCTCAGCTATGCTCTTCTTTTCTTTCTAAGAACCAGAATTTTCCAAACTTCCTTTCCTTCAAGAAAATGTTTGAGTCCATAACCTTCAACACATTTTCCCTCAACTTGTATTCTTCTATCCTTCATAGAAATCACAAGTTGTTGAATGAGGTAATTTTCTTATCCCATGGATATATGTTACCTTGATTATGAGTTAGTGCATTATAGATCAATGATGATTATCTTATTTGCTGGAACTTGTAGATGGGATCTTATGAAGATATCCTTCATCCTTTGATACCTTTACTTTTTGTGTAGATCAGATCTGAATCATGTGACCTTCTTTCCCACATTTTCATAGAGTATTCTTATGCATTTATCATATATATCTCTTTGATGTCTCCAATATTTCAATATGAGGGGATATTTCATAAGAATACCATTCCATGAATTCAGAGGATACCTTTTAATATATTCATTGATTTCACCTTCTTAGAGGACTATGTGTATCCTCCTTTTTCATGCAAGGAATTTAGATAACCCATCCAACTTATATATCTCCTTGCAAACACGAAGTCATTTTACCACATTGATTAAAGAATGAAAGATACTTACTTGACAAGTGACGATGAAATCTTCACCTTGATCACTTTGATGATGGTTTAAGAAGATGTTTTAGAGCTCCCTCTTGGATGATCTTCTTCCAAATGAAAAAATAATTTTCAATAGAGAAGGTTCCTCGTTTTGATGAGAATGATTTGTTGCTGCTTTAGATGAACTTCTTTAAGGACAAGGAGAGGATCCTTGCTAGCTTTATGACCTTGAAAATGATGACAATGTCTTCTCGCCTTTAATATACTTTGACTTCTCTAGTAGTGTATATTAGAAATGCTACTAGGGTTTTGAATTTCTCTAAGATGATGTGATCTTCATATTTAAATTAATTTGATCTATCTTGCCTTGTAGAAAACTTGATGAGCACAAGAGTATCCAAAAACTTTATTGTTGTAAACTACTTCTTTGATTGAGGGTTTTATCCTTCGATGTATATCTTGATAATTTGCTTGGATAATCTTCGACTTGCTTTGATTCCTTTCTTGAAACTCGATCCTTGAGTGTCTATTTAATGCCCTTCCTTTGATTTCAGCACCATAGCTCTAATACCATGTTGAGAAATCTAGGGCATTGAATGTTAACAATTTCTCTGCTTGATAATTTCTTGTGATATGTTTTTACTTATTAACTTATGATCACTCTTTGCTATCTTCTTAATGTGTTATTTTCATCAAGACAATTATCAAGAAATAAAGACAAGTGACACAGTATATAGGCTTCTCCAGCCAGGTCCAAAACCTCTCACCTCTTAAGAGGAAAACACGATAAAATTCTTCTTCTAGACCTTCAATTGATAAGTACCAAGATCATGACTTAGAACCTTGACTATGGTATCCATCCAATAACCTTGTCACCTGCCTTGATGTTTTTCATTTTCCTTCTTTTTTCTTTCCCCTAGAGAAACTCAGTCTCTATCTCTTACACTGCACCTTCATAACCTCCCTAGAGAATCTCGGTCTCTAGGTCTTCTAGAGAGAACCTCGGTCTCTACTTTGATCACTTAGTAGAGTCTCTCTCTTACTTCTCTGTAATAATTTCACTACCTTAACTTCGCACTTCCTTGAAGAATCCGCTACCCATACTTCACACTTACTAGAAAAATCTTTTGCCCAGATTTCGTACTTCCTAGAATAATTCTTCACTATACCTAGAAGATGATGTCCAGAAGATAAATTTCTCTAAGATGATGTGATATTCATATTTAAATTAATTTGATATATCTTGCCTTGTAGAAAACTTGATGAGGACTAAAGGATCCGAAAACTTTTGTTGTTGTAGACTACTTCTTTGATCTAGGGTTTTATCCTTTGATGTATATCTTGATCTTTTGCTTGGATAACCTTTGACTTGCTTTGATTCCTTTCTTGAAACTCGATCCTTGAGTGTATCTTTGATGCCCTTACTTTGATTTAAGCACCATAGCTCTGATACCATGTTGAGAAATCTAGGGCATCTAATGTTAACCATTTCTCTGCTTGATAATTTCTTTTGATATGTTTTTACTTATTAACTTATGATCTTTCTTTGTTATCTTCTTAGTGTGTTATTTTCATCAAGAAAATTATCAAGAAATAAAGACAAGTGACACAGTATATAGGCTTCTCCAACCATGGCCAAAACCTCTCACCTCTTAAGAGGAAATCCTGATAAAATTCTTCTTCTAGAACTTCAATTGATAAGTACCAAGACCATGACTCAGACCCTTAACTATAGTATTCGTCCAATAACCTTGTCACCCACCTTGATGTTTTTCCTCTTCCTTATTTTTCCTTTCCTCCTAGAGAAACTCAGTCTCTATCTCTTATACTACACCTTCACAATCTCCCTAGAGAATCTTTGTCTCTACTTTGATCACTTAGTAGAGTCTCTCTCTTACTTCCCTAGAATAATTTCACTGTGTTAACTTCACACTGCACAAAAGAATTTTCTACCCATACTTCACACTTACCAGAAGAATCTTTTGCCCACACTTTGCGCTTCCCAGAATAATCTTCACTATACCCAGAAGATGATGTCCAAAAGATGCTTCACACTTTTCTTTTGTTGCTCCTTCTTCGCTCTCCTTTTATCCCTCTTCTTGGTGAATTTATTCTCATTCCTTTTCGCACTTATCCAGTGAATACTTGTATGAATTGTGTGTCTCCAAATGAGTCTGAGTAGGTCTATATATGCCCTTCTTCGCCGCCCTTTAGGCTGACTTGATAGCTGGAGTTTAGGCCGACTTCATCATGTATTTTCTTCATAGTTTGAATGCCAACTAGAAGGCGTTTGATGACAAGTTCTTGGAGGACACTTTACATAAACAATATTGACCTATTACAAAGTGTAACATGACTTCGTTTACATGGCAATAACTTTTTTATGTCTAGATGAATAAACCCTAAAGACTCTCAATGGGAGTCTTGACTCAACAAAAGAAAATCCCTTGCTCATGAATCCCATGAAGCAAGTCAACATAATAATTACATTTTTCTTATTTACATCTCTTTACGTAAAATCATAATTACATGTCATTATGACGATCTAACCTAGTTACACTTTTCAATAAGGAGTGTCAGTTTCCCTTACTTGTGATTGATGTATCTATAATAAGTTTCAAAGTGAGGCAAGGATGGCCCATTAAATGGAAAGGTTCAAAAAATATAAAAGATTTGGGAGACGCTAGTATGACTTTCCATGAAAAACCCCTTGGAATAAATATGACACGAGAGCTAGGGTTGAAATATTTAAAGAGATAAGAGTTCATCCAAGATCAAGGTAGGCAAGAGAAAAGGTTGTGAATGGTATACTTTAATAAGTACTAAAGTATGAACCTTCAAAGAATCTCCAAGTTGAAGGATGACTTCTAAGGTTCCCACTTGGTGTTATAGCTAGTGCAGATGCCTAGAGGAGACACTAAGGGAAAGGTATATCCAATCAAAATTCAAAACACACTCCTCTAGAGAATTTCACACGAAGCCCTATAGAGGCTTCCTTAGCCTTAAAGGGATGAAGAAAAGGAGTGGAAATAAGGTGATATAAGAATGATTTCTCAAATATGTGTGATCACCAAGAATCTAAGACCACTGCCTAAAAATTGGGAGGATTGGAGTAAGGAATAATCTTGATTTGAGAACTTCGCTCTTCAAAGAAACCTAAGGGTAGATCCACTAGCACCAATGGAGGCAACTTCACAACTACCCTGGGGATTTATTCTTCGTTGGCAAGAATAAATGGAGTTTCAAGTATACAATATGCAAAAAAACCTCTAGAAACATTCATTCATTCATTATCCATCAGTAACACATGCAAAATTTCCAATAGCTTCAATGTCTTAAAATTAAGGCACATTTAAAATCATACCCAATATTCTATGCATTAGACATTCATTAGATCAAAATTATAGCATTAAATAACACTTACAAGATAGTGAAGAATATATCCATCCATAAAATTTCCAAAGAGAAGCTCCAAGAGAGAAAATGATGTTTTTCAATTGTCAAAATTCATTAGATTCATCCAAATCACTCCACAAAATTATAGGCTGAAAATCTCTAATGTGGCTAGCCGAAAATCCCAAAGTGTGATGATCTCAAATGAGAATGAGCCTCTCATATTTATACAAGACTCATAAGTTCAAATTTCTAATGAGGAAGACCTTAAAGTGTTAAAACAAGGTAACAAACCCTCAGTTACAGGCCAACTAAGATAGCTTTAATATTATTATTATTTTGTTTCTCTTTAATACCATGCAATTAATGTGAAGTGCTCTCCAACACTAGCATTGAGGTCTCATGTGTTGGGGATGAGAGTGAGGGCATTAAAAATAATGGATAAGAGGGGGATGCCCTCTAAATGCTGCAAAATATCTCCAAACACCAATTTGGGCTTTGTGGGCTTGAAATGGGTCTCATGGGTCTCCAAATGGATCAAGGTCATGTCGATGCTCCATCAATGAAAGCTAGAAAATGACACATGCCCTCCCATGTCTCCCCGGGAGAGACAAACCTCCTTTGGGCCTTGGATTAACTGCCAAGTGTTAGGTGCAATGTGTAGCTAGTTGAGCAACGTGGTCCAAGCACATAATCATATTTGTACAACTCTCGCATGAGCAAGCAATGTAGTGGTGTTGAAGAGGCCCATGGTGTAGCAATCAATGTTCTACATGGTTGAATTCCCATGGCTCTTGACTCTCACCCTAAAAGTGCCATTATGCTCTCGAGGGATTGGATCTTATATAAGGAATCCAAGTCCAAGATGACCCACCTACAATCCTATAGAAGATCCAATGCATCTCGTCACCTTCCAATACAATAATTCATTAGCGCAATTGAGTAAATAAGATTTCTAATCTAGGGAAGAAGTGGACACTTCATGGTGGAATTCCTTTCCATATGGGGTCTTGAGGCATGCCCAGATGTTTCTTTGCTTGGGAAAAGAAGTTAATGAAGGACCCTATTAAGTGGTTTCAGCCTCTACGGGAGTGACAGGTCCATGGTACATCCATTAAATGGCAGGCATCATGTAAAATAATGATGGAAGAAAGTGGGCAAGGAAAGGGGAAGGCTCCAATCCACATGCCATGTTACAAGGGTAACAATGATGAAGGAGGCCCATACCTTAGGTGTATAAATGTAGGAGGGATAAATTGCGGTACATGAGTTACCATTTCCTTTGTTTTTCCACCCTTCTTAATTTGTCCTTTGTCCTTTTATTGGTTTTCCTTTATTTTACTACTCAAGGCTCAAGGGAGTGAGAGCATGATGTGTAAGATATAACATTGATTTCCCCCTTAAAGTGGGGTAGTTCATCGCCCACCAAGGGTTGGGACAATCATGGGTTCCTTAGTCATGCAAGGGGAGCTGATAGGAGCCCTAGGAACCAGGGTGATGGCCATAGTGATAATGGGTAAGCCCATGCCTAACTCTTGCCCACACACTCAATTCTAATATCTTTATCACATTTCACATTTTCTGGTACATTTCTTGTTGTATGTGGCCAAATTATGCTTTTATCTTTCTTTTTACTTGCAGTAACCTCCAAGGCATTGTTCTAGGCCTAACCCAAGGTGTGGGAAAGGGCGAGGGGAGGCTAATACCTTGTGGAACCATTGGACAAATGTGGATCCAGATGGGGAAAATGTAAAATGTGCTTGTAATAAGCACAGGGGAGTGAGATATATGGTTTCAAGAAGCGGGACCACACAACCAAAGTTGAGATTTCCCATGTAGTACCACTCATAAAGCTAGTATCCAATAAAGCAGATCCCATGGGACTAGGACACAATATTATCCCCCCAAATCTGAGATAAGGAAACAAGAGTATAGTCCAAGCCTCTATATTTCCACCAAATCCCCCCACTAATACATGCCCAAGTGTGCCCATGAAAAACAAGCATAAACACCCAATTGCAAAATGAAAAATCATACCTTCGGGCTCAGAAGGCCCATCTTCAAAGATATGATCATGACAGATGAGCGACGGTACCCAATGGCTAGCTCAAGTGGAGAAGAATTGTAGAACATCAAGCTATCAGGTGGCTACAAGGGGCTATTGGTTGTGAGTTGAAGGCAAATCTAGAAGAAAAATTCTCCCATAGGGGTCACCTATTCATGGTGGGTAACACGGCTATCCCCTAGTTCATGGTTTATGGAGCCCTCCCACACATTTTGGCACCAAGAGGACTCAACATGACCCTCCAATGACCCTACATCAACATTACATCATCAATTTGGCTAGCATTTAGATGGCTAATTCATAATTTGTAAAAGTTACTTAGTCGACTTGTGACCAAGGCTTATATTTTGCCCATTTTTATAATGTTAGGGGGCTTAGGCTAATAAGTTTACCTACTAGGTCACATATAAATACAATTTAAGTTCATTTCTATTGGATTATAATCACACTTGGGAATTTTGGCGTTCTTGGCACATCCACACCTTTTCTTTGGCTATTGTGTGTTCTTGGATGCATTTCCATATTTGGAGCTGAAATATTGATCTTAGTTGGAGCTATAACTTGTATTATGGATGGATATATCATATTGTCATCTTGTAAGTGCTTTGTATTGAAAAAATTGTCTTAAAATATGTTTAATGTATGGAATTTTTGCGACTAGATTAATGTAATTGTGCCCTAATTTATTGAAGATAATTTTGAAGGCTATTTGGTTGACAATTTCATATGTTATTCATTGTATGGCAAATGATGAATGTTCCTAGTGGATGAAAACTTGTTTTTCCTTCATGAAACTCCATAATTCTTGAGTGGGTAAATGTTGAGGGTTGGTAGCTAGGCCATCAATTCTTGACATCCTTAAGGAAAATTTTGGATAATATAAAACATATAAGTCTCCATATGCCCAAAGGACAAGGCACTGGTCCAAGCCTTTGGTGATAAAAACTCTTCTCTCCCCATACTTTCTTCTTCTAAATTTCAATTCATTTTCTTGGAAGAGCTAGGCTAGGGCATAGAGTGAAATTCCTTAGAGAGTGAATTGGTGAATTGGTAGAACTTCCCTCAAGAGGTCCTAAGTTATCACCTAGCACGGTAAACCTTACAATATCTATCAAAAGGTGATTATCATTATATCAAGACTCTTCCCATCCGTGAAAGTACATAAAGAGAAGGGGACATTGGTTGAGGAGACACTGGGCCATTGTCCTTTTGTTATCACTTAGTATAGCTCTTTCTCCTATAACATTTCCATCCTTGGGGACTACTAGAGTGTGTGGTAACAAGGATAATGTACAACATTAATATTTTTTCATATTTTGAAGATCATATTCATTCTAATGGTTATGTCAATCATGGTCATTAATACAAGAATCACAATTAATCATTTTAATCAAAATCCTTAATCATGTTTTAAAATTTTATAAATTAAAATGTTTACATACACATAAATAACAACTATATTATAAAAAAATTAATATCAATTATAATGTAATAAAAAACTTTTTTCTACTCTTCATAAAGGGAACAATTAAGGCATCAATTGCAAAACACTGATCCATCTTGTCAAATTCAATGTTTCTCTTCTTCTCATCCACCTGTGGGAATGGAATCTTAATCTCCATCTTTTTACTCTTAAAACTAGGATTGATTTCAAAACTGTCATCTGTAACTACTGTTATTGTATCTGGATGTTTGACAAGAAATTTGTACTTTCCACACGCACACGCAAATGAATGTAACAATCTAACTACCTCTTCATTTGTCAAATTCAATTTAGATTTGATCTCTGAATTACTCAACTTTTCTGAGTCATTGAAGAGTAATAATAAAGTTGCTTGATAAGTTGTTACTAACATCTTTATTGGTCGTAGATCAAACATGCCCATTATGTCACAGGTGCCCAAGGAATAAATCCACGCAAGCTGACGATGTTTCTCTGAACACCTCAACACATTTAGCCATCTCCCAAGGTAGATTAATGTCAGAGTACTTGTAACTTGGCATCTAGTAGTCAACATTGTAACAGTCAAGTCCATTCCAAGATAGATATTTGGGTTATCAGTAAGATATGCCATAAATCTACTTTGGCTTTCCTTTGCTCTTTTCATATCTGCAACCATGCCTTCCATCTTTGATGTCATCTGCCCACTACAATGCTGCTTCAGCTGTGGCAGAATGCTCAACTCATGGTTAAGATCTGTAGTTTTCTCCAACATAAGTCTATTGGCTAATTTTTTCCTGTGGTACCCTCAATATCATCATCTCTTAAATTTTCACTCCCACCATTTTTAAGTAAATCATCACAAAATATGGCTAACATTTGGGGACTTGTGTGTATCCTGCAACTTCTTTATTACAGAATATCACAAATGCTTCTGTTAAAGCTTGATAAAAAACTGTGCTGAAAGGCATCCGCAACATATTTCACATACTTATCACAAATCATTTTTCTCTACAGCATCTTCTGCCAGTTTCATCAGTGAAGTTCCTTCACTAATTACAAAGTCTTTAAAAGTATTTGCAATTGGTTCCAAGCCATTAGGTATTCTGCAAAACAGCCTGCAGATTCTTGAGAGTTCAAGGCAAACATATCACGGCCATGCACATGCAAATCAGTAAAATGCTGCACTTTATAAATCAATACAGCTAATTTGTAAATTGCAAAAATAACCTCTTTATTTTTAGATATATATAATTGGATACATATAAACAAAGACATAAATATGGACAATTTGGTTTCAGAAGATGCTTATAAATCCCCATGCTTATTGCAGACTAGGCCATGGAGATTACATACTTCAAAATTTGATAGGGTGGACGCTATATTGGGAAACATATAAACAAACATTTATATATGGACAGCTTAGTCTCATACTAAACTTATAAATCCCCATGCTTATTGCAGACTTGGGCATGGAGATTGCAGACTTCATACAACAAGGTGAACACTTTATTTATGATATATCTCAATTTTTGTCTAACCACAGTTGAATAGCGCGGCTCCGCCTACAATATTTGGATTCTGCATGAGGAACTTTTACATCTTTGCAATATAGATTTATGGTGGTTTAGGCGAGGAGGGGAGGTGGGGATGGTGGTGGAGGAGATAGGTAGCGAAATGGGCCTCTGAGAGGTGGGGATGGTGGTGGAGGAGATAGGGAGCCAAATGGGCAGCTGAGAGGCGGGGATGGTGGTGGAGGAGAGGGCAGATGAAAAGACCCGGGGAATGGTGGTGGCTGAGCAGAAAGATACCCGAGGGTGCGGGGAGGTGGGGATGGTGGTGGAGGAGATAGGTAGCGAAATGGGCCCGTCAGAGGCGGGGATGGTGGTGGAGAAGATAGGAAGCGAAATGGGCCCGTCAGAGGTGGGAATGGTGGAGATGGAGAGGATGGTGGTGGCTGAGAAGAGAGATACCCGAGGGTGCGAGGGGGTGGGGATGGTGGTGGAGGAGATTGGAAGCGAAATGGGCCATCAGAGGTGGGGATGGTGGTGGAGGAGATAGGAAGCGAAACGGGCTCGTCAAAGGTGGGAATGGTGGAGGTGGAGAGGGCGATGTTTGGGTAGTAGTTGTTAGAGGAGCCAGGAATATGGCAAGCAACAATGTCAGTAACAATGCCATCAGGCCGGGGCGTCCACCCGACTCAAAGCCCATCGTCACCAGTTCACTCGCTTCTTTCTGCCTTTCTGGTAGCGGAAGCGATAGATTTAGAGGAGTGCATATCTGTGGACAGCGTCTTTGACACCTCTTTATAGCTCTTCATCCGTCGGAATTTAGGAACCTGTTTCTAAAGATGGTGAAGGTGGTTACAACGTGCGATACGAGTGGAAGGTCGGTAACAAGAGGCACAATGTTTGTTAAGCTAGCTTAGGTATTCCCTAACCAGTCCAAGGCAGCTTGAATGTTCACTTTCTAGGAGTCGAATCAGGTAACGGGAAAGCAGTTCAGTTTGTACAATCTCCAATAGCTTTTGTTGGCTGCTCGGGTGCAAATAATGGGCAACTCTGTCGTCACATTTCAAACAATGGGCAACTGTTTGCTCGAATTACCGAGGATCCGAATCACCTGCTTCTTAACGGTAGCCCATCCTTTTCCTTTTCCATTTCCATTTCTCGAGTCCAAAAGATCACGATACCACAGCACTGAGAGAGACAAGGAACTTGGATTTATTTCGAAACCAGCAAAACGTAATTGCATAACTTATTAAGTTCTCCCGTTCCATTTAATTATAAATTTTAAATTGTCTAGGGTTGATACCATGTTGAATTGTCATTGTTCATACTATGCGATAAAATCAAAGTTCTTGGAATCGGCCATGCCATTCAAAACTTTGAGCTCTGTGATTTTACTACAATTTATGAATGGCATCTTCGAAAAGGAGAGAAGAAGAAACATATTGCAAATCTTAATAAAAAATTGGTTTCATCTGCATAGAAATCCAAAATGGCACCAGGGTTTCTAATCTCTTCAAAAATTGCCTGAACATTTTTTACTAAAGCCCCATCAATTTTTTTACTAAAGCCCCATCAATTATTTGCCCCTCACCCTCTGGCCTAATAAGTGCCATCAGGGAATTCTTCATTTTAATCCACATTTTATGATCATAGAGCATGTCATGGAATAACAGGGGTCCAACTTGTGTGAGTGTGGGCAGGCAGAGTATTGGAATGAAGGTGGTTTCCTAATGGTGAAAAAACTTTTTCACGTACCAGACCATCACTTTGTAAATTTCCCATCTTCTAACAAGCATTAACTCATTATTCTGAACTTTGTTGAAAGTTGGTAAAACTACAGAAGCAATGTACTCTTTGATTGAATCCCTGTATTTGTCATACACTTCTTCATGGGGTCTATGCATGTCATAGATAGTAGTATATAGCGAAATTCACTCATTTACAAATAACAAATTGCTCAGAGCTCCCTCTTCCAATCTGCTTCTTAACATTAAGATACCATCGTAAACAGTAGCCCATCCTCCTTACGATGGTATCTTAATGTTAAGAAGCAGGTTGGAGGAGGGAGTTCTGAGCGATGTGTTGTCTGTAGAGGAGTGCATTTCGCTTTATACTTCTATCTACAACATGCATAGACCCCCTGAAGGAGTGTATGACAAATACAGGGATTCAATCAAAGAGTACATCTCTTCTGTAGTCTTACCAGCTTTAAACAAAGTTCAGAGTAATGAGTTAATGTTGAGAGAACTTGTTAGACAATGGGAAATTTACAAAGTAATGGTTCGGTACATGAAAAAGTTATTTCACCATTTAGAAACCACCTTCATTCCAATGCACTCCCTGCCCACACTCACACAAATTGGACTCTTGTTGTTCCATGACATGCTCTATGATCATGAAATGCGGATTAAAGTGAAGAATTCCTTGATGACACTTATTAGGCAAGAGTGTGAAAGCAAATAATTGATGGGGTTTTAGTAAAAAAGGTTCTGGCAAATTTTGAAGAGATTAGAAACCCTAGTGCCATTATGGTACCAAAATGGGTAAATTAAGGAGAATTTATCAAGCTGATATTAAAATCTTTGTAGCGATGGGTGTTACCAGAACCTAGAATTTTTGCAACTTTACAAGAAAACAAGATCTACGGCGGATTCTTCAGCTTCCAATGACCATCATCACTGTTCTTGGCGCTTCCCATTCAATTTGCCTCATGACTGTTAAATTACCTCCAACAACATTGCAATTCCTAGACCTCTCCCTAGCTTTATGAATTCAAATAAAATATTTGTTAAAAAAATTCAAATTTAATTTAATATTTTCCTACGTTCTAATTAGAATGAAGGGCAGTGGTAAATCAGAAAAATATTAAATTAATATTAAATATTTTTAATAAAATATTTTATAATGAATTGTAAGGTTGAGGAGTTGTCTGCCAGAGGAATCGTAAGGGATGATGATCACTGGAAGATTAATAATCTGATTTTCATTTGTGCCAAATTGGATCCCTGTTATTCAAGAGGTGAGATTTTCATTTGTGCCAAATTGGCTCCTTGTTATTCAAGAGGTGAGTAATTCACCGTAGATCTTGAGTGTCCTATTTGTTTTTTTGTAAATTTCTTGTAAATTGAAGTCTATGACTTTTCAACAGAAAACACATATTCTTAAACATTACAACGTGATAGATTTTACACATAAACAAGATCTGATTTAATTTAATTACCACCCTAGATCCATCTTAATTTCCGGTCTACCAAGTGCAAGAGGGATCAAATATCTTTTCACTAATAAATTTGCACCTCAAGATATATGAAACCTTTCAGCCCTTGGTAGATCTTGAGTTAAGATGGATCTAGTTGGTAAGTATTAATTTTTAATTAATAAAATACAAATTACTACTTGTATTTATATTTTATACAAACCCCTTTAGCCCTAGATCTTGAGTTAAGATGGATCTAAGGTGGTAAATATTAATTTTTAATTAATAAAATACAAATAACTAATATTTATATTTTAAATTAATTTATTACAACTTTAATTTCTCCTTTTTCAAAAAGATGGTAGAGCTTATCATAGCTCATTTGTTAATGGGTGAAAATAATTGTTATTTGTTATTGCTCTACAACAAAGAAATTTAAATGCTAAATTTAAGCAAAATTATGGGTAAATCAAGTGAACAGAAAAAGATATATGGAGTTTTCACCTTTTATTGTTTTGATTTTGATTATCGTTTGGCTTCAATGTTTAACCATGGAACATGCTCAAGAACGATCATTATAACTATGACTCTGAATCTCATTATTGTTTTGATTCATGGTTTAACCATGGAGCATCAGTAGGAAATGACTATTATAATGTGCGGGGATACAATAGATAGATACCACTCAAAGTCCGAGTCAAATCCTTTGATTTGGAGAAACAAAAAAAATGTGCTTTTAAATAACTTACATTAGGGAAAAATACCACGGGTTAAGAATACTATCGTAAAAACCATGGTTGAATACAATTACTCAAAAATATATTTTTATTTTATTTAACTTATCAATATTTTTATTTGTATTGTTTATAGGACATGACAATAGCAGAAGAAAAAATGAGTAAGTTTATTAAAAATAATAAAAAAAAATGTTATATTATATTTTAAAATAAAAATATTATATTCAAAATCTAGAATTCAAAAACTGTCATTCATAAATAAACTATTTTACTCTAATCATTAATTTTATTTTATTTTTATTTGTATGTAATTTTATTTTTATTTTTTTCCAGTCAAAAGTGTTAAACAAGACAAGACACGACATTACAACATCTATACCATACTGGGATAGACAGGGCCTCTCGCGGTAATAAAAACTAAACCTAATCCACATATCTTTGTTACACTATTTTTAAAATTAGTGTCATTCCAATGACAGTATGAAACTCTTACGTTGAATTGCATCAAGTTACTTACAACACATTAACATATATATACATGTCCATCCAATGTGCACCCAAACCACATTAACATATATATACATGTAACTTGTTTATATTAACCGGATGCATTCACAATCTTGTATTACATGTAAACAATCCTGTATTACATGTAAACATCTGCCGAGATTCATTTAGACTTGAAGCAAACCTTTAATCCTATAAGTTAGAAACTATCTTTAAAACATAGATTTAGAGGCATGCCACAAGAATCTAGGAATACATCTCCTATGGGGGAATATCAAGTTCTAAATTGTGACATGAAACAAGTTTTTAAATCTCATAGAAATTACTTCAATGTCCTCTTTTTACTTCATATACAAGACTAGATCCATCTTAATTTGATGGCAACATATATATATCCATTTTTACTTCATATACCAGCCTAGATCCATTTTAATTTGATGGAAACATATATAATATCCCTTTTTTACTTCATATATCGGCCTAGATCCATCTTAATTTGATGGCAACATATATAATATCCCCTTTTTACTTCATATACCAAGTGTCGAGAGCGATCAAATCTCTTTCTTGAAGTGCAAACCTCTTTTAGAGTAAAAAGAGATTTGATTCCTATCTGCACTTGGTAGATCCAAGAGCTATGATGGATCTATGTTGGAACATATATAATATCCCCTTTTTACTTCATATACCAAGTGTCGAGAGCGATCAAATCTCTTTTTTGTACTGCAAACCTCTTTTAGAGTAAAAAGAGATTTGATTCCTATCGGCACTTGGTAGATCCAAGAGCTATGATGGATCTATGTTGGTTTAATTTTTTTCTTTAAATAGGTCACATTAGAGAAGAATACAACGGGAAAAAACCGTGGGTTAAAAATACCATGCGTTGGAGGATATTATCTTTTTTATTTTATTTTTTAATTTTCTTTTATTTTGACTTAGTCAAAATGTTAAACATTACAATATCTCTAACATATTGACGTGGAGAGGGAGCAATAATTCTTGTTAGTTAGAACTAATCATGTTATTGTCTTTACTTGATGGTAAATTTATTAACATAACCATGATTTAGTCATTGACGGATTTACAATTGATGGTTTAAAGTTTATAGGCTTATCATATTGGCCCATGATATTTATACATGATGATTTCAAGTTTACAGGCCCATGGTATTTGATGTGATGAATTTAAAGTTGTGTAATAAACATTCAAACTTAGATAATTTAAAAACATAAAATTACATTAAAATTATTTAAAAATATAATTTTTTATTGTAATTTAATAATAAAGTAATTAAGAGAAGAGTGATTAATTTTATGATAAGTTTATAGATTAAAGTTTATTCACCCATGATATTTATTCATAATATTTAATGTAGTGAAATAAAAAAAACTCCATTGAAAAAAAGAGTTGTCTTTAGTAAGATTTTCTGGAAACTTTTTCAGTGGGTCTTTCTAGTCTACTTTCTCTAAAATCCGACACTATTTTTTTGAAATTTGATGGGTAACCCTCGCACAATCGAAGTGGCCTAGGAGTTTTCACGACGCTTAATCCATATATACAGTAAAAAAAACTAATTAAATAACACAAATCAAGATTTCACCTCAAAATTTTCCACCAGATTGAGCACCAGAAAGTTTGAAAAATTGATGTAAAGACAATTCCTTAAGAAAAAACCTTCAGACTTGAATTATTTAAAAATATAAAACTAACGTTAACCATTTTAATCAATAAAAAAACAAAAATTATAATTCTCACCTTCAAAATTAATAATGTATATTAATATATTTGAAAGTTATTTATATAGATATAAGTCTTTGGGACTAATCACATCGTTAAGATTTTGTCCTGAGGATGAACCACATTAGTTGGTTGGAAACGTCAACCAAATCCTAAAAATGTAATTAATCCAAAAGACTTATATCTACAATATGGATCACAAAAGTCTTAGATCTAAAACGATATTTATATAATTAACATTATTGATATCAAACCCAAAAAATAATAATGTAACCTTTAAATTTAAATGAAAATTAAAAAAATAATTAACTTATTTAATTTATATTTAAATTAGTTGGAAAGGGGGGATTAACCCATTGAGATGGTAAGATTTTGATAAAAATAGATTTTTGTAAATCTAGGTAACGTTTGTCATTTGATGATGCTCAATTTATTTCCGCCATCAAAAACATGATTCAAAGAGGTCTACTACAAGATTTTTTGAATTTTTTTTACTCAGATTTCAACCACTTTTGACCGTCCTCGCAATTCCTCTGCCCTAGTATCTTTCTTCCCAATTTGATTGTTAGAATTGGGTTTTCGTTGGACTTTTTCATGGTTAAAGTATTGATATTTTGTTACATCTATTTTTCATTTATATTTTTACTTTTTATTAATATATATTCGTAAAGATAAATAGTGGAAAAAATATAATAAAAATGATAATAAATAATTATGAAAGAAAATAGTTTTGAATTTATGTTGTATAGGTGAATATGAAATAGATTTTTTTTTTATAATTTAATTTTCACTAATAATTAATTATCCTAATAAAACAATTATTTCATACTAGTTAACTACAACTAACTTCTAATAACTATTATGAAACTTACACATATAATTGGAGATAAAAACATTTTCCATATCACTCATGCTTTTGACAATTTATGTTTAAACTAGTTAGCAAAAAGAACTTAGCTCGTTATGAAACCCAGTTATTTCTAATTTGATTGTTTCTATTCCTTTGACAATTTACGTTTAAACTAGTTGGCAAATGGACCTTAGCTCATTAAGAAACCGAGTTATGTCCAATTGATTGTTTCTTGGATTGTTGTTTGACTTCTTCACGATGAAGGTATTGAATTTTTGTTATATTTAATTTTTATTTATACTTTTATATTATATAAATGAATATTTTTAAAAATAGATTGTGAAAAATAATTGAGACTAAAAATTATGATAAATAGTTAAAAAAAATGCATTTAAACATAAATTGAAAATGCTTTCAAAATAAAATTATATATATATATATATAAATATATATATAATATATAAATATATTATTGTAACCTTCATTTACCTTGGTTTTATTTTTATCTTTTACAAACATGTTTAATTGTTAAGTAATTACCTTTTATGGAAGTTGATAGGTTGTTTGGTTAGTTAAAGACCTAATTGAGTTAGGAAAGACTTTTTAATTCTTATTTAAAGCCAATGGTTAGGATTTAGAAGAGTGTGTGTTATCTGAGCAAAGGAAAACTCATGGAGGACCACAAGAGTTCCTAACT
>APFE031074527.1:72971-85508 GCA_000404065.3 Pinus taeda
AACATTATTAATGTCAAACCCAAAAAATAATAACATAACCTTTAAATTAAAATGAAACTTTTAACAAATAATTAATGTATTTAATTTATATTTAAAGTAGTTGGAAAGGGGGGCTTAACCCATTGAGAGGTTCTATCCCCAATTTGAGCAGTAGTCTAAATAGATTGTCTTTTTGCTAGGAAAATCATAGAAATTATGGTAAGATTTTGATAAAAATAGATTTTTGTAAATCTAGGTAACGTTTGTCATTTGATGATGCTTAATCTATTTCCACCATCAAAAACATGATTCAAAAAGGTCTACTACAAGATTAATTCCTCTGCCTTAGTATCCTTCTTCCCAATTTGATTGTTAGAATTGGGTTTTCATTGGACTTTTTCATGGTTAAAGTATTGATATTTTGTTACATCTATTTTTCATTTATTTTTTT
Organism: Pinus taeda; assembly: GCA_000404065.3. Taxonomy (NCBI): domain Eukaryota; kingdom Viridiplantae; phylum Streptophyta; class Pinopsida; order Pinales; family Pinaceae; genus Pinus; species Pinus taeda. Next base: position 73,402 of record APFE031074527.1, read on the forward strand.
ACTTTTTATTAATATATATTTGTAAAGATAAATGGTGGAAAAAATATAATAAAAATGATAATACACAGGACTATTGAAAAGAAAATAGTTTGTGAATTTATGTTGTGTAGGTGATATGAAAATCACACTTTTTATTTTGGAGTTTTTTTATATAATTTAGTATTAAATTAACTTTTTCTTTTTCTTTAACTAGAAATAAACATTCCTTAATAAATTGGTTATCATTATTTTATTAGGTAAAATAATTACCTAATAAAACAATTATTTCATAAATATTAAAAAGGCTAATTTACAACTATTTCTAATAACTATTTCTAAAAACTTAAACAGAAACTTAAACAATATAATTGGAGATAAGAAACATTTTCCATATCACTCATGCTTTTGACAATTTATGTTTAAACTAGTTAGCAAAAAGAGCTTAGCTCGTTATGAAACCGAGTTATGTCTAATTTGATTGTTTCTATTCCTTTGACAATTTACGTTTAAATTAGTTGGCAAATGGACCTTAGCTCATTAAGAAACCGTGTTATGTCCAATTGATTGTTTCTTGGATTGTTGTTTGACTTCTTCACGATGAAGGTATTGAATTTTGTTTATACTTTTATATTATATAAATGAACTGATTTTTAAAAAATAGATTGGTGAAAAAAAATTGAGAAAAAAATTATGATTAAAAAAATTATGATAAATAGTTTAAAAGAAAATGATTTAAACATTAAATTGAAAATAGCTTTCAAAATAAAATTAATTAATTAATTTTCCGGATCCGGGTGATTGTCTTGCCTTAAATGGCATTCATGCACAGTTATTATCCATTGTGCCGCCACCTGCTCTGCAGCGTGGAGCCCTAGACTCAGAACGGAGGCGGGAGGAATGTCTTAATGGGCATGGGATGGTGCAGGACAGCGCCATTAATGGCGGTCGAAGCCCAACGCAGCCTGCAGAGTATTATTTACATGCAGACACCCGGTGATCATTCCACTATGCAGTTGGTAAAGGATTACTCTGTTCGGTTCGTTCTGAGAATTGTGGGTGAGGCCGAGAGGGAGTCCCGCCTCAGAGGGGAAATTCGAGCTGGTTCTGGCTCGAATTGGCAGCCCTTTCACTCGTCCTGCGTTCTTCGCTCCAGAATTCCTTCGACGGCCTGGGGTAAGTGCTCCATTCGCTGTCATTTTAGTTATACAGGCTTTGTCTCTCGGTTTCGAGTTTCTATTGTGTTCTGTTCTGCTTTTCGTTTCGGTTCGGGGCCCTCGGTTTCTCTGAGGCACAATTCCGGGTTCTGCACTGGTTCGGTTAAGGTTACAGTCATTGTCTGCACCATGAAGCGACCTGGGAAACGTTCTCGCTCTGGGGAAAGACCTGGTAGCAGTGAACGACCCTCCGCTCGCCCTCAGCCCACTCCACTGCTCACTACCATTAACCTCACTTCTTCCCCTGAGGACCCTCCTGCCAGTAACCCCACTCGCCATCCGATTCCAAACAGTGCATTCCAATCCACCCATTTTAAATTTCAAAGCAATCTGAACCGCCCTCTGATTTCAGCCCAGATAACCATCCTAATGACAGAGGAAATTAACCAGGTGCCTCCTATCTCATGCATTGACCCCAATTCATCCCATAGCAGTGAGCGTTCCTCTGCCCAAATTGCCATGGCCGCCAAGAGGGAAGCTGAACCAGTGATTCAGGTCGATTCGCCTTCCCTAATTCCTCCCCTGAGTGACTGTATCAACCTGATTTTGGATCCCGACGCTGGCACCATCGACAGAACCCAAGAGGGCAACGTGTTGAATGAAAAAGAAGGGCTCAGCCACGACGACGCATGTCAGCAGGCCAAGGAGACACAGGGGGAAGAGGAAAAATGAACAGGTGGTTCCTAAGTTTGCTCTTTTTGGTTCTTGGGATGCTGCTTCGGAAGCATGGCCCAGTTTTGAGCTCCTACTTGCAGCGGCGTATGCTTATGTCTTGGTCCAGGGTTCCTAGCTCTGGTCATATGCTTAGCTTTAGTACTCTCTCTCTCAGTATCTCTGTAACGCCAATGGATTTCGCTGTTTGTTCTGTTAATCTGGCTGTTAGTTTTGATGAGATTCCCCAGCTCTTCTGTAATGGGGAAATTTTGTAAAATATTTGAAGTGTAGGCTCCTGCAACTGCCCCCTCTTGTAATTTTATTATGTTTACCAGTTAATAGAAATAGCATAGCTTTTACTGAGAAAAAAATAATAATTAATTAATATTTAATTAATTAAAATAATATATATTATATATACGTATATATATATATATATATAATAATATATATACCTATATATATAATAATATATATATATATTATAATATAATTGTAACATTCCCATTTACCTTGGTTTTATTTCTATCTTTTACAAACATGTTTAATTGTTAAGTAATTACCTTTTATGGAAGTTGATAGGTTGTTTGGTTAGTTAAAGACCTAATTGAGTTAGGAAAGACTTTTTAATTCTTATTTAAAGCCAATGGTTAGGATTTAGAAGAATGTGTGTTATCTGATCAAAGGAAAACTCATGGAGGACCACAAGAGTTCCTAACTCCCAAGACAGTTGGAGGAAACAATTACTTCTTATACCAAGGGATTCCCTTTAAAAAAAGGAATTCGGGGAAGAGGAGGGGGTTGGTATTTTCTCCTTTTTGAAAAAGTTAGTAGGAGAAACAAAGAAAGGGGTTGATGTGATGTGCTTCCCAAGAGCTAGGTTCCTAAGCTCGCAAGGACCAGTGGAAGGCTCAAACTGTGTCATAGATATACGTCAAGCTGGATCAAGTGAGACCTTGATTGCCATTGACTAAGTTGTAAGGAAAAACCCTCCATTGTCACCATTGTTTGGGAGTTGGGAGAGCTCAAGGGGAGAACATGATCTAGGTGGATATTGGTGGCCACCCTCCTATTCCACTTGGACCCCCACCATTTGATTCTTTTAGTTTCTTAGTTTCCTTAATTGTAGCATAATTTACTATTTTTAGCAGTTTTTCGGGTCTTAAACTTCCAGAGCCATTTTGAGGCCCTAAACAACATTTTTTGGGGAAAGTTGGGACCAACATGGGTCCTCGACCGATGCTGGTCATTCAAAATTTGTATTCCTCAGATCGATATTTTTAACGAGGTATTGTGTGTGTCAAATGGAGATCGTATGCCAAAGTTACAACCTCGGGAAGTTGATGTACCAATTTACCCAAACAGGGCCCATAGTTTGGTGCTTCATCTCCTAGGGTTAGGTTTTTGGATGTTTAGGGTTTTCCATTGTTTCTCAATATTAAATTGGCCTTTGAACCTCATTGTAACATAGTTTAGAGGCATGTAGCTGCCACATCTCTTCTCATAGATAACCTACCAATGCCCGAGCTAGTCTTATTTCCATTCTATTTGTAAGCATATTTTAGTATTTGATATTAATGAAATGAACTTTTATTTCTGTTGCATCTTTGTATTTATGGATATATACGTAATTTGTTGCATTCGTGTTTAAATCTGGATCAGTGGTATCAGAGCGGACTACTCTTTCTCTGTTTTTCTTTGCATGTCCCCAACGAGGTCGAGATATAAGGAGTTAGGGCTTGAATTGGTCGAGACTTTGCAAGAATAGCCTCACAAATCCTGACAGCCTCCCATTGCATATGAAAAGAAATATGAGGGGGCAAGAGATCCTCTCAAAATCTTGCTCGAAGAAGCCCTCAAGAGACAAAGGAACACGATGATGGACAACTCTGCCCAGATCCTTCAACGGATACCCAGGGGTGGCGCATCTACTTCTAGTAGCTACTCTAGAAGTGCCACACCCTTTAATGTGCAAGTTAATTTTGAAATTCCCATATTTGAGGGTCAGATAGATGTGGATGTCGTAGATAAATGGTTAAATCTGCTAGACAAATATTTTTATGTTCATGATTATTCTATCCTGGGAAATATCACTTTTGCACTTCTCAAAGTTGCCCCCACGTTAAGGACTAATGGGAAACCTACTGTGAGCAGAAGGACGAGAGGGAACCCTCACTGTTTTCAGCCTCACCCACTTGGAATTTGTTCCAGGATGTCATCAAGAAGCAGCTGTTGAGAGATTAATTTGTCAGATTAAATCCCTTAAGGTTAATTGTCAACCCGGGGTTCATAAGCACGAATTGCCTCACGCTTCCTCTGTTCAGGTTATGTCAAAGTTCAATGTTTTCCTTATTAATGATTTATGAAAGAAATACTTGAAAATCTTATCATCTAATGAGAAAACCCAACAATCAAATCTTACCTAAAATCTTCACAAATCCCAACATTCAAATCTACACTTAACTAAATATTCCTAGTAAAAATGAACTTCTATTCACACCAAACCCTAATCAAACTTTGCATGTTGGTACCAAACTCTATATGAAAAATCATTCAATCGTTTTCAACAAGCATTCTATAATGACAATTCTTTGAAAGCAATCAAACAACCCTATGATAATCACCACCCAGCTTATTAAACTATTGATGCCATAATCATTCGTTACAAGAGCAAATAATGATAACTAATATATGACAATCCAACTACTAATTCAACAAGTGATCCATCCTATCAATGCTTCAATCAACCAATTATACTGTACTTAAGGGTTTATGTCCAAATCAAGGTTAGGTTCAAGCACCAATTGGAAGAATTACTCTGTTTTGCTTTATCTTTATGTTTTGTATTCAATGGATCACTTACAAAATTCTAATAAATGAAAACAACTATTATACTTAGCTCACTTAATTCCCAACTATCAATCCTGAAGGCTATATCTAATTCTATGCAACAATCAAACAAATCACAACACTGATGTAAGTCAGAATGATGATCTATTCATGGATTAAACACCCTAACGTATGAGAAAGGAGTCATTCATTCAAAGGAGATTGTCTTTTGCACAGAAGTGAGGATGGTCATTTCAATTTACCACCGGTATTAGCAAATGAATGAGTAGAGGAGATAAATGGTAACTATAGAATGATTCTTTTGGGAATGTCCCTGGAATGTTTATACTGTTTCACAATGTATCAATCCACAATAAAACAATCAATTAATCATTTGTGCAACTTAGACATACATGTATTTAAACTACTAGTTCGATAATTTAATTAAGTTCATTAAGTCTCTCGAACGATCCAACTAGTGCCAGCTTATCTTCAACGCCTCTGTAATGTTGCAATTGGGATTGATTTAAGTTGATTCTTTTCAATGAAACGGAGGTTGATTTAAGGAAAATAGATAGAGCCTATTCAATTCAATTGAAATTATTTTCATATAGAGCTATATGAAAGAGTTAGGGTCTCTGACATCCACTATGGGTGACAATTCCAATCAATATATTAATGACCATATAATGCGTTCCAGGTGAGGGCAAACAAAGTGATGTGGTGGCTCTAGTTCGAAAGGCACGAAATCACACCAAAATACAATTGCGATTCATAAAAGTGGAAAACATTGTTGTAAGCATAAACAATAATCCATCAACCAAATAATTATTCACACGAACGAACTGTAAAAGGGAATTAAGCAAATATAGGGTTACAATGTCACTGTTGTTTCAAAATACAAACAATCCGAGATGGGTGGGCCCGACCACACTTGGGGTTGGAGAACTTATAGTAACTTAAATGATTCGATACACAGTTAAAACATGAACTTCATTCCATCAACACATTTGAAAACCGCTTCAGAACAATAGCATTACGATTATATTCAAACTAGTTTGATCATACATCAAAATTACTTCATAAGTTCAGTGCCACAGTGCTACGGTCTACGACCCCTAACATATTACATTCAATCACCTTTATAGGCATTTAATAACAATTAAACAAAAAATAAAAATAACGAGTGAATCCGCATTACTCCTTTCAGGTGAGTTGGTTCAAATAGGCATTTGGAATTGGTCTATCCATTCGTAACCAATTCCCAATTTTGTATATGCTGGAATTGAGGAAAATCGGGTGAGGATCTAAAGATCACGATGTGTGCTACTTGTGGCTACGCCCTCTTGTCTTACAAAACATGCTACAACCTTATCCATTTCTTTATTTGAGTGCCCATCTGCATATAGCCCTTGAGTACCAAAGTAGAAGGTCTTCATGCATCAACTGCTCCTTCTGGGGATCAACCTTCACATTCTGCCAAGAGTCTACACTAGATAATAATAATAAGTTAGTTTGAGAATATGCCACTTATATTTACTTAAATCTACCAATAATTAGCTAAATGCAACCATGAGAAGGATTACCTCAAGTGGAGAGCAGAGATAGGATTAGGATAGTGATTTAGTAGAGAAATGGGTTCCATGGTAACAAAAAGGGGCAAAATGGGAATTAAATCCGACAGTAATAAGAAAAAAACCGAGGATCAACATCCTCCCACACTTAGCGTGATGCATGTCCTCATGCATCCAACAAAAAGGAACTATGCAACTGAAGGAGACTGCTATCATAGACCAACAATCTTAATGAGGAACGCCAGTCCCTTAGTGTTCAATCTTTTCACAGGTTTGTTCCGAGCTGCCTTCCAATGTAGGAGGTGCTTATTTTTGTGTACCAAGGCATCATTATGCGCATATAGCTTCATAATGGAATCTTGAACTTGTTGGTTTATGTCCTGCACAAATTGAAACAAAACCTTATATTTGTGTGCATACTCTCTCAATTTAGCAATTGTCTTCTGCAATTTCACAAGCATGATTTTCAATTTTTCCTCTGCATCCAGTGTAGGACTCTTAGCCAGTGTTTTGGATTGCTGTGAAGCACTCCCTCTTGGCGATTTTCCCTTATGATTCTTAGACAGTAACATATGTGAGGTAGGTTTTGCAGCATTCTCGCCCGTTGTCGGTTCAGTCGGAGAGAAAGCCTCCATATCCCGTGCGATATCCTCCGAGATTTGGAGCTTAATTGGGGTCGTGACCTCATCTTCTACGGGAAATTGGGACTGCGGGGGACTGTCATTGTGGGAGGACGAAACAATGACATGGACCAAGTTATTTCCTTCAACCATGATTTGCGGGGTGCGGCCCATACTATGGGTTCGCAGCATCCTTGAGCCGAAGTTTCGACCACAACAATCGGGGGAGTGTTACAGGGAAATGAGGGTCTTCGGAGTGATGCTTTTAGGATTGAAGGGTGGTTTCTCTGGGGAGTCCTGATCATCGCTCTGTATCAAGGGGCTTTGGACTGGTTGGATGGGCTCTACCTAATCACCTTTCCTCTTTTGTGATGGCCTTGTGGGTGTCTCCTTCAGAACATTTCGTGTGTTGTCCTTCACACAATTTACAATCGTAGGAGGAGGTGCAAAAATAGGGGTAGGAGAATGGGTAGGGGTAGATACAGACCTTGATGGGGGAGTGGATTCTTTAATTTTGAGGGTTATACCCACTTTACACTGCTGGCCTTTCATTTGTGTCTCTTGTCCAGGGAATGCTTCTATGAGGAAGTCCTCCCATGATTGCCTCCATTGCCTCAGCTCAGCCACAATCAAAATCTTGATCAAACTATGGTGATATAATGTCATGTAAGGCCTTTTTCCCTATGACTATATTCCCTTAGCCATTTTGCACAAGCTCAACCTTAGGAAATGAGGGATATTGATATTATTACCCTCTGTGAAGTGAACCAGGAGCTGGATGTGATAGAGGAAGACCACAGCGAACCTCCCCTCATAGGTTACGAAACTCTATAACATGGTTAGGAGTGGATACCATCACTCTTCTATGAAATTACGAAGCACCCCCTTTGTCCAGCTAATTGTCTTGTAAGCTAGCTTTAAGAACCCTGTGCAACTTGGTATTTCCAACTGGCCGCCTTTGAAGAATTTCTCACCATCAGCTGGTAGACATGTGGCCTTACTCATTGTTTCCTCTGTGATTTTAAAGCTCAGATTGTCGACTTTGGCCTTTTCACCATCTAACCTTTTAGAAAATGTGAGCGCTACTTGGTCGTTATAGGCTTGGAACTTCTGGAGAAAAGGCATCCAACCTTTTTCTTCCGGGCTTCCTTTACACTGATCGTACTCTAGGCTATGCAAGAATTGAATGAAGGTTGGTGTTGGATACCTATACCAATAGGTTTCATATTTCATGATTGGCTATAAAAGTTCCAAATATGCTCTGCTTTGATAAGGCAAAGATCCCATATTTCCATGAGGAGACAAGGTGTGTCTGAATCTTGATAGGGACTCAATTTTGATGGATGGTCCAACAGCCTAATCTGGATCATGCCATGTTTTCAATTTTTTTTGTAGAATAGAGAAATAAATCTGTCCAAACTGTCTAATCTTGGCAGATCAGTAGCTAGGTAGAGAAACTAAGGTTCCCAACTGCTTAATCTGGGGCCTTGGAAGGAATAAGGGTAGCATCAGATAGGAAATGAAAGCAAAAAGCCAATGAAAAAGAAAAGGGCATACAAAGGGTTTGCAAGTCCAAGTGCACCCTCGAAGAAGGAATAAAAAATGTTAGGTGAACTAGTTGGGTAGGTAGATGGGGTTGCAGAAGTCATGTTTTTCTCAGCACCAAAGTTGCCAACAATGCACAAGCAAAACAATACAGTGGAGCATGACTAATTTCCTCTCCCATTTGTATATTACTCATTACTAACATCCCTTCATGAATTGTGTACATAAGAGAAACTCAAAGTTTTGTGATGGTACTTATGGCTTTAAAAGCCACATTTCTTGTGCAAAAATCTTTTCATTTTGATCTACTCTTGATTCCAAGGTATTTTCAAGAAAACGTGGTTATACTGGCCCTCATTCATATGTTCCTTCCATATTAACAAATAACTCTAATGTTTAGCTCCCTATACTCCATTATCCCTACTATTATAACACCATGGTGTATAAATCCCACATTGTATAAATATTCCCCCTTGGCACTATAGCCATAATATTCACTCCCTGGGAATTGAATTAACACCTGGTTAAGGTCAAGAACCCATGTTCCACCTTTTTCTCCATCTCAACCCATTTCCCTACCCAACTGCTCCATTTTTGCTTAAAAAGACCCTTGAAGAAAACCTTTTAATCCCCTAAAACCATCCAAGGGTGGAAACATTATGAAATTACACTTATCCTGCCTTATCCCAAGGTCGGGTGCCAGTTTTTTCGTTTTTGTTGTATAAATTCATCGGAACCCTTTTTCCTATAGTTCTGCCTGCATAAATTTTGCACACAAAATTTTGCATAAACTCCGCAAGTTTCACCGTTTTCTAATGTTGGCAGGCCGAATTATTTTTGCAAATAAAACTATGAAAAACCTTTGGAAAATCATTTGTCACATGGTGGGTCCCGCTGGTCACACTGGCCAAGAAATATAATTTTTTAATCCCGCCCACTCACTGCTATAGCCCGTGCAACTAACCCTCCCGATGACCGTCCGATGGGGGCCTTCCCAGATCTACGGCTTGCAGCGATTTCGGGAAAACCCGACGTCCGACAGTTAAAAAGGACAGGAGTTATCGCCCGTGCAGGTTCGTCACCCGACAGCCGTCAGATCGCGCGCCCGCAGATCAACGTCTTACATCCATATCGAAAGACCCCCGACGTCCGACAGATACCTTCCGATATCTGTCAGACGCTTACGTCACGCGGGGACAGATGTCGCATCCAAATTCCATCGGAGCCCCCTCTGACAGATTCCTTGTCGTGCAGGAGGGGGCCCGATATGGTGACATCTGTCCTCCCCGCGTCCCCGTCCTGTTGTCATGCACGTCATTACCACGTCCACCCACCTCGTCCCTCATTCGTCCACCTGGCCGCCACCTCATCGTCCCCGTGGACCGGTCTTAGGCCGCCACGTCACCCGATGACATCCTGCTGACGTCATCCAACCCGGTCCCTCATGCTGACGTCATCCAAAAAAGCGCGCCAATAAAATAAAAAGCCATATTTTCACGGTTTTTTCGCAATTTTGTCATTTTTCTGGGAAAAGCACCTCTCCGCTGTCTGCATGCATTCCACGACGACCATTCTACCAGCCAGCCTACGATCATTTGCAAGAGTTCAGAGCGCTATCCCAGCTGCTGCTTCATCCCAAGCCACTGTTTGGACAGGTATTTGACACTTCGTCTTCTCTCAAGCTGGTTTTTTCATGATTTCTTGTAATACCCACCGTAAACAGGCATAAGATTGAAATTCAACCAGGAACCCAACTGTATCCTACCTCTGTTGACCGTTTGAGGTTGAATCACTGTGGCGGAAACCTCCTTTAACTTCAATCACTGTCAAAACCCTGCCCTGTTCGCGCAATCGTGAACTCACTGCATTGCTCACAAATTGTCAAAGGAAGTCTGCCACACTGCATAAAGGCCTACTCAGAAAGCTCGACACTATTATATTTGGCTGTACAGCAACCCTGTTATCTTCTGTCCCTCTCAATTCCACTGTTTCACTTAGCAGACCCGGCATCTCAAGAAATACTTGAAGCAAACATGGATACCCCTGCAGGATCAGCAGCCCTCAATGTTACTCCCTTGAATGCTCCTCAGAGAGAGCTGGACTGGCAAGATCTTGCAGACTTAGATTATCAGATCTCAGAAGATGCCCCATCCAAATGCACATACCACATTCGTCTGCTAAATGCCTAGGAACAGATATCCTAGGCATTTGGGAGTCCTCCCTCCCAACTTTTAAGATGCCACAAGTCAGACAGTTCCCTGAGCTCATCCACTTATGTGCTAATTGCTATGATCCAATACAGAGGGCTGTAATGAATCCTCGAGGCGAAGTTGTATTTTAAACCACCCCTCAGGCCATTAGGGATATGGTCCAATTCAAAGCCCAAAGGAAACTGGTTCCTCTATCCCTGCTAGACCTAATCAATCAAGGGGCTAAGATACTCACAGAGGCAGAAATCCTGAAATTAAATCAACTGTTCATAAATAAATCTGATACAATGCTACATCCTCCCATTTTTGATGGCTACTTAAATCAACTTGGCCTGGACCTGGCCTACATGATAAGCTCAGTACTGGGGTATAAAACAATGGAGTTCATAGAGGAAACTGTGCTAGTCATGATGAAAATGTTCACCCCTGGTAAGGTCCCCATCTGCTATGACTATGCCACATATATCTCTGACAAGATACATGAGCAATTCTTGCACTTACCCAGAGAGAGGGTGTTCAGATACACCTCATATATTTATCATCTTATTCTGTATCACCAACATGAGAAGTTCTCTTTTGAAATCAAGAGAACTGATGCTGCAGGAAACCCAAGATCATTGGTATACTGGAGCTCAGTCTTCCATGTCAGTGCATACTCACCCTATACATATTGTGAGTTCATAGATTTATTCATTCATCCGGCCCTATCTCTGCTCATGACAGAACCTCCACCAAGACTTACTGATGAAATGCAGAAGATTCTGCAACTGTCCACTGCCTACAGCATAGGAGATTGGTATTTTTACTAGCATCACACTGTGATTAGGATATATGGGTGTGAGCTGCGCCCATACAAGTTGCCCAGATTTGTGCCCATGAGGCTCTTTTCCTTGGAATATTTCAGACAATTCAGCAATGCCGATCAGATCCACTTTGCAGGAAGAGGCAAGAAGGCACAACTCAAAGTTAGAAACCAGCTCGGCCATTATATTCTAAACAAAAGAGAAGGATGCAACAACATTACTAATGACTTTATATAAAGAGCTGATGGACACACAGCAAAAGCTGCAAGACACAAAGACTACATTAGAAGCAGCGCTGCAAAGGAGGGAAGCAGGGCAATCTTCCAAGCCGCCCACAGAATCAATAGACCTTGAGGAGACCCCTCAAGATACTGACCCTCCAAAGCAACAGGCACAGCAGGATGTCCAGGCATCACAGTCCCAGCCACTACAGCACCAATAATAGAACAGGCTAAGAGCCTGGACATGCAGAAACTAAGGCAGGAAATTCAGGTGCTAGAGTCTTAGATGTCAGAGCTCAATCAAGCCAAGGACAACTTAGCAAAGATAAATGAAAAATATGATAAGTCTAAGCAAAATGTGGCTGAGAGGGAGAGAGAAGTAAAAGCTCTGAAGAAAACAATTGCAGAGCTAGAAAAGGAGCTCAATTTTGAGAAAGGTACAGCAGAGCTCAAACAAG
>APFE031074527.1:86226-106821 GCA_000404065.3 Pinus taeda
CAGAAATGAAGTATCACATCTGTTTGATGAGCCCCCCCATTTCTACAAGTATACAGAGGCTAATGAGACCTTAGGGTCAATTTTGAAACATCAGCTTCCTCCTCCAGACACATGGCAAGATTTAATAAGGTTACTTTTGAACCAAAGCTGAGAGGGTAAATCTTTTCGGCAAAAGGTTTATATTACATATATAGGTAGGCAAAAGCCATAACAGCAAGTATGAAGACGCTGAGCCAACTCAGCACAGGTACTCGACCGCAGCAAAAGCATCAGCAAGCACAGGTGGCAGGGCCAAGAAGACACAAGAAATAGCAGCTGCACAACACGTCATTCTGCAGTTATGGCAAAGCCGCACAACCGACTCCGCAATGCCCAAAGGTCAAAAATTATCCTGACAGGAGTTAAAGGCTTTTAAGACTCATTTATATTTGTAATTACTTTTCATCTACTCTCCATGTACGAGTGTAAGAGATATTTTCCTCTCAGATGACTCAATACCTGAGATATTTTTGTATGAAACCTCTATATATTCCCCCTCGCGTTTGTTTAGAGGGGTTGGACTCCGGATGTAAGAAATCTTTTGATATCTCTTCTGTTATTCTCATATTGTAAACTCTGAGACAGCTAATACAAAGGACAGTGGGATTTCTTCAAACATTGTGTCTCTTGATCTCCTGATGGTGTATGGCTCAAAGTTGCAGGATTCCTGTGTATTTCATGGCTCAATAAGTTTTTCTCATTACTCTTTGTTTTACATGTGATCATTATTCCTTCATATGTCTTTCATGCTTTCCATACACTCAAATATCTAGGTAGCAAGGAAAAAGAATAGTCTCAGGATTTAAACATTGGTTACCCTGAGCTCAATCTAAGCTATCTCATATGTTTTCTTCAGTTAAAGTATTTAAAGAGTAATTCTTCAATGCTACCTTTAATACTACATCACCACAGTGTTTTGTTATTTCAGGAATTCAAGTAATTGCTCCTAAACAACAGACCTCTCTCACACTAGTCAGCTTAAGTAAAGAATTCTTAAATTGCTCTTTGCTAGTTGATCTTCACTTCACTTTCACGTTTTACAATTTGTTTCATGGAATACACACAGGCCCTGTAATACCAGCAACACTTAATCCAGGATCTTAAGAATGCAACAGCTGCAGACCCCATTGCCCAATGGATTAGTTTCACCTGCAGACAGACTCTAAAAGCTAACAGAAGCATCCTCCCAACCAAACATAAAAACAAGCAAAAATTCACTTCATAACTAGCCTAAAACTTCATTAAAACAGTGACAAAACTTATAGAGAGAGCCCTCTCTGAGTACAGCTGGGCTAGAAACTGTAATCCAAAGATTGGTTAGTGGTTACCCCGGCTGTATTCCCTTGGGAGTCATAGGGAACAACCTGGGTGTTAACAGTTGGTTCATGTTTGTCGGCTCCCATGGCGCCTATGGTTCAACTACAATTTTTGCTACCAGAATCTGATTAATTCTCGGCTCCTGTCTTCAAGTGTTCTCTATTTAACTACCACTGGAACAGGGGATCGGTTCCATAATGGCAATCGGATACCAGGGATTGGTTCCATGGTGGCAATTGTTCTGCCTTCTTTGTTGGGAAGCATGGGTAGTTGAGTGCAGAGTGCAGTTTTTGGGGAGAGCGTGTGAGCTCCTCTGTGATGAGGCAGCGGGTTACCACCATGATGACAGGGGATATTATGGAATGACAATTAAGCAGGGAGCGTTATTATGACACAATAAGGATGAATCGCCGACGATGATTGTGGAATACTGGAGGGATATTTTCTTATAAAATCGGGACTTAGGCAGGCGAGATGTGAAATGGATGATTATGATGATCAGATGATAGATCTCGAGGCATGCATCAAAATGATTAACACTTAACTACTCATCAATAAAATTCAAGCAAAAACAAGCACATACCTCAACCACTTAAGTGATTTGTCATTGAGTGTGAGCTCCATGTGCTCGAACAGCACCCCCTGCAATTGTGTGCGTGGTGCCCAAATTATGTAAGGTTGACATGATATGCCTTGGTGGATAAAATACTGATTATATGAACATGTTCTTTAATTTTGAGAAAATAGATAGTCCTGAGCATTCCTCGACTGCATATCAGACAAGCCTGGATTTACACGAACAAATGTTGCAAGGTGATCTCGTGTGTGTTTTGGCAATAGCTGAGGGATTGTAGAACCCTCCCTTAATCAAGCTCTCAAGTCTGTATGTGCAATATGAGACAGGTTCTTGGGCAGAGTAAAGCGCAGTGGCCTTTATGACATAGAAGTATTCTGATCAGCCAAAAACACAGTCATCTGAATAGAATTAGGTAGCACCAGATTCTGAGATTCACACACATAAAAAAACATTTAGAATGAACATAATTTAGTGTATAGTTCAAATGCCACCCTCCCGAAATCTCCAGCTTGCATATCATTGACCAGATTGCTTGTTATCTTGATAAAGAACTGCTTACCATCCATGGATTTTAACCAGGCTTGGAATGGTGTCTGCCCGGGGCATTTATTTTTAGGGAGCTGGAAGTGGCCAAAAAGAGAGCTCCAAGGGGGTTCTTTTCCATATTTATTCCTTTGGGCCTAGAAAAGAATAATTCTCAGCCCAGAGGATCCCTATACTACCGCTACCTTATTATTTTAACGTGCCTAAAGTAGTTAGTTCTCAAGGCATTCTTATTTAGAGAGTCTGAATTGCCCAAAGTAAACTGCACAGGTTTCCTTTCCGTAATCATTTCCTTAAGCCCAGAGAAGAACAATTTTGTACTCAAGGAATCCCTAGACTATTGTTGGTCCATTTCATTTACGAGCCTGGATCAGCCATTGCTTGAGAGCTTCATATTTAGAGAGTCTGAAGGCTTCCAAATGAGACTCCACAAGTTCCTTTTCCATATGTAATCCACCAGGCCTGGTTAAAGGGATAAACTTTCTCCAGGTGAATTCCTCCTTTATTATACATGGGTTGTGGGAGGATCACCTGTGGATAACAAAAATGACAACCCACTATTATACACACACACACACATATATAAAATAGATAAAAATTAATCAACTAAACCTGCAAGGGGCTAGCCCTTTGCATGAATCAGCTCCAATCCTAGATCCTTTTGAATTTCCTTCAAAAACTAATCACGTGAGAGTGGCTTATGATAAACTTTAATTCGATGACCATTTACCACAAAAGAAGTCCTATCATTATCAATGGTACAGATGCGAACTGAGCTATTATCAAAAACTTCAATTACCTCATATGGTCCCAACCATCTTGTAGAAAAATTACCTTTGAAGTGCTTAAACTTACTATCATATAATAAGGCCCAGTCGCCTGGACAAAAGAATTTCTTCTTAATGAATTTATTGTGCCATCGGGCTCTTTGGTTTTGTACTAATGCAGTTCGGTGGTAGGCATCTTGTCGGATTTCATCTAGCTTGTTCAATTGCATCAATCTTTGCTCTTGAGCCTCATTTAAATTCATGCCCAATTGAATAGTTGTTCTAAATGTTTCTACCTGAAATTCAATGGGCAAAAGCGCTTGTTTACCAGAGACTACCTCATAGGGAGTATGCCCAGTTACATTCCTCAACATGATTTGGTAAGCCCAAAGTGCCTCTAGTAATTTTTCTGCCCAATCTCTGTGATGCAGTTAGATTGTCTTTGTGAGGATGGATTCCAACACCTTGTTCGTGGACTCCATTTACCCATTAGCTCGGGGGTGGTAGGGAGTCGATATGTGGTGCTTCCCTTGGTATTGTTCTGTAAGTGCTATGACCAAATTTGATGTAAATTGGGTTCCTTGGTTAGTGACAATTTCCCATGGGACCCAAAATCTTGTAAAGATGTCCTCGAACAAAAATTCCACCACTGCCTTTTCCGTGGCAGCGTGTAGTGCCTTAGCCTCCACCCACTTGGTGACATAATTAGTACATACCATAATATATTTTTTCTTATTTGACATTGGGGAGATGGGCCCTACAAAGTCCAATGCCCACTTCTCAAAGGGTTCGATAGCAATTTGTGGGTGAAGGGGCATTTCATCGAAGGCCAGTGGCCTCCCCATTCTTTGGCAAGTGTCATAACTTAAAACAAACTTCTTGGCATCCTTGAAGAGCATAGGCCAATAGTATCCGATGTGGAGAACTTTGTATGCCGTCCTTTTATCGGCAAAATGGCCGCCACAAGGCTCATTATGACTGGTGCTTAGTATGTCATGCATTTTGTCTTCCCACACACATTGCCTTATAATTAAGTTTGGCCCTGTATAGAATAGATCTCTCTCAATCCATGAGTAACTCGCATTGCGTTGTACTATGTTATTCCTTTCCCGAGTCGACATGTTCTACGACAGTTTTCCTGATACCAAATAATTGGCAACATCAGCGAACCAAGGAGTAATGGTAGAAATGGCAAAAAGATATTCATCTGGGAATTCATCAAGCACTGGCATTGCCATGCTCCCCTACATAAGATTTAAACGCGATAAAAATTCAACTTCCAAATTATCCCTTCCAGGCCTATCAATTATAGTTATGTTAAATTCTTGTAAAAGCAACAACCATCTAGTTATCCTACCATTAGTAATTGGTTTATTCATTAAAAATCTAACAGTAGAATGATCTGTATGGACAAATGTCTCATAACCAGTAATATAATGTCTAAACTTCCCTATGGCATGTACAAGTGCTAATAGCTATTTTTCAGTGACTGTATAATTTAATTCAGCGGGAGAGTTATTTTTGCTAACAAAGTAAATGGCATAGGGAAAATTATCCTCCCTTTGTCCCAAAACTACTCCTAGTGCGGTATCTGAAGCATCTGTACAAATGTGAAAGGGAAAGGACTAGTTTGGTCCTCTTAGCACCAAAGCTGTAGACAATTTTTCCTTCAGTACCTGAAAAGCCTGTTGACAGTCAACATTCCATACAAAGTCATCATCCTTAGTTAACAATATAAATAATGGTATTGCTATTCTACTAAAATTTTCAATGAATATTTGATAATATCCTGCATGCCCTAGGAAAAATCCTACCTCCTTTTGTGAGCTCGAAATAAGGATACGTGAAATTACCTCGATTTTTTCCAGATCTGTTAGGTAAACTTGACTCAGGATAGAGTCAAAGTTGACCAGGTTAAAAAGTGATGGTTTTGGGGCACATGGTATTGTGCACCCATAGTATTCTGCTCGTGGTATTATATGTAATGGAGCTTATAAAAGGCTGGAAGGACTTCATTGCGATGCAAGACCTGGAGGTGAGCGGTGAAGGCTCACTTGGTCGGATTGGCTAGGGTTTTGGCCAAGGATAATGAAATTTCATTATGTAAATTTATTAACAATTGGTATCAGAGCCAGATATTGGCTTCAAAGGGATTCTTTGTTGCCAGGGGTTTATAGTGCCTCATGAGATCAATGCAGTTTTTTTACAGATTTTGGTTTGGAAAATAATGGTGGAACAATCGTACACAGAAGAACCTCGAGGAGAATGTGTGGAAGATAGTGTCGTAACTGCCAAGGATCACAGTGCATTTGCAATATTTACCAGTTTGGAACATGCTGATGAATTGTTCGGGATTCATGCAGCTATTTAAAGAAGGTCAGCAAAAGAAAATTGTTCATGCGGCTTCGAAAATTGTTCGTTTTTTGCTATGTGAGGCCACCATTGTTGGAATCTATGAGGTTCTCATTGGGCTCGCAGTTGGAGTGGTTTGATAGAAATTTTTGAGCAAATCAAATTGAGAGAGGGTGGATCAGAATCGTAGCAGCAATAAACAAAAAAAATTAATGAAGTCAAAATTATTGCATGTAAATGGGCATACTACTGTAAGACCTGGTAAGGCATGTGTACCCCTCGGTGATCACTGTAAAGTCTGGGTTAGACCTAGGTGATATGGGGGATGTCGGGTTAACAATACCCCAGGGAAAAACTTTGAGGGGGGTAAGAGCTAGAGTGAGCGGGATTGTCTCACTTAGCAGGTTTGGCTGGAGTTAGTCAAGGAACCCCAAGTCAAGTTTAAGGGGGGAATTGTTAGGTAAGCTTGACTCAGGATAGAGTTAAAGTTGACCAGGTTAAATAGTGATGGTTTTAGGGAACATGGTATTGTGCACCCATAGTATTATGGCCGTGGTATTATATGTAATGGAGCTTATAAAAGGTTGGAAGGACTTCATTGTAATGCAAGACCTGGAGGTGAGTGGTGAAGGCTCACTTGGTCAGATTGGCCAAGGTTTTGGCCAATGCTAATGAGATTTTATTAGGTTGGGTTTTTCCTAGATAAACATTTGTGTTTATGTGTTTATGGTTGTTGCTAGTTATTTTTATATTTATTCTTCTCAGTAATTATTTATGTTATGCAGTAAATTTCTTAACAATATCGACTTGAATTCCATCAAATGATACATGGTGGCCTAGAAAAATTCCCTTAGTTTGCATCATCCTACATTTATCACTAGCAAGGGCTAGGTCGGCTTCTTGATAGCGGATCAATACCTTTTCTAGATTCTCCAAGGCTTGCGGGAAATCATCCCCATAGACTGTGAAGTCGTCCATATAGACTTCCACACAGTCATTGATTAGGTCAGAAAGATAGCAAGCACAGCTCTCTGGAAGGTGGCAGGGGCATTGTAGAGACCGAAGGGAAGGACTTTATATAGATAAGTACTCCGTGGGCATGTAAAGGTGGTCTTTTCTTGGTCCTCTTTAGCTATTTGTATTTGATTGTATCCGCTATAACCATCTAGAAAAGAAAAATATTTCTTACTTGAGAGTGTGTTGAGAACTTGATTGATAAAAGGCAATGGAAAATAATCACACAGTGTGGCCTTATTTAATTCTCTATAGTTGACACATATTTGCCATTTTCCATTCTTATTTGGGACTACTATCAAAGGTGACACCCACTTGCTCTCAGAAATGGGGTAAATGAAATCTGTGGCCAGAAGTTTCTGAAGCTCTTCTTTAACAATATCTTTTAATGCGGGGTTCATTTTCCTCTGGGGTTGCCGAACAAGTCTCATTTCTTCGTTTGTGCAGATATGATGGATGCAAGTGTTTGGATGTATACCTCTCATATCCAAGTAATCCCATGAAAATGCTTTGGTTTGTTCACAAACCATGCTCATCAACTGTTGTCATTGTTTTCCAGTCAATCCTATGCAAATATGTAGAATTTTCCCTTCAAACATGTCCACAAGTTCTGTGGTGAGCTCGCAGCCTTCCTCCATGTTGGCAAATGAGATGAAGATAGCTAGATGGCAAGCTTCCTAAAACTCATCACTAAACACATGTTGATAACCATTAAATGAGATGGGATAATTGATGCAAGAACTATCAGCTAGATATTGCTGCAAAACATGCTCATAAGAGTGTTCCTAGAGACCTCTAGATTGTTCTAATGTTAATAATGGAAACATGCAGTCTTTGTTTCCATAAGGATTTTTGAGCCATACAGGTACTTCGGCAGCTATTTGAGCAGGTGGAAAGATGGAAAATGTTTGATTGTGAGATCCATTTGAAATGGTCATTTCCCCATTTTTGCATCCAATGACAGCGTCTGCGGTTGCCAGTCATGGCCTTCCAAGGACCACAGGGTGTCCAGGTCTAGAATTTTTTGGAGAAATGACTATAAAGTCTATAGGATATTGCCAAGAGGAAATAGTGACTACTATATCTTCCAAGGATCCTATTGGTTTGACAATGGATTTATCTGCCATCTCTAAAAGGATAGGGGTAGTTTTCAATCCAAGAAGTTGTAGTGATGTAATTGTTTTATAGGTCATTTCATTTATTGCAACCCCTAAATCTACAAGAGTATTTGGCAGAAGCACTCCATTTATTTCGATAGTGACGATGGGATTTCCAGGGTCACTGTATTTGGAAAGCATATCTAAAATCATTGTGGACATTTGACTCATAATTTTAGCATTCTGCTTTTTATGGCCTTTTCTCTCTGGTTTCTTGATGCAGAGATCCTTGACAATTTTAGTGTATATAGGGATGTTTCAGATTGCTTGTAAAAGTGGTATTTTAATACAAACGTTCCTAAGCTCATTTTCATAGTCATATTCAAGCGGGACCTCTTCTTTCCTTACTATTAGTCTCTCCGGGTATGGTGGTTCAGTTAATTCTTCTTTCGTTGTTTGTTATTTTTCATTTTGTAATTGTCTTTTGGATGACGAGAAGGGCACCTCTTCTTCAATAACCAAAACCAATTTTCCTTTATTAACTATTTTCCCTGATCGTAATTGAATTTCGTTCATAGGGATGGTTGTAATCATGCATGTTAGAAAGGGCTGGATATCTATGTTTTGCACCAGTTGAGGTGTCCTATTGTGATTTGGGTTAGGTATGGGTTGTGTAGGCAGCAGTGTAGGTTGTGGAGAGTTTATATTAGCTAGTGCCTACAGTGGTGATGTGTTAGTAGGTGCAGGTAGCAATTGATGCATAGGAGGTGTTGTGTTGGCAGGTGTTGGTAGCAATTGATGTAGAGGGGGTGGAAACTACGTAGGTTGTTGGTACATATCAGGATTATATGCCTGCTGATAGGTTTGCATGGTTGGATTGTATGAAGTACTTGGCATATTTGGATAAGGCATGTAGAATTGGGATTGAGGTTGATAACTGGTGCTATAAGGGCTCGTTCTCCAATTATAGTTCCAGGCAGTACTTTGAGCACCCTAAGGGGAGTAGGATGCAGGAAAGTTCTAAGGCTGGGTTTGCCTATACCCTTGAAAATTTGGGTCTAGGAGCGCAATCTAACTCTGACCTCTCCAGGTGGGTCTCTTGGCTGGCTGAGCTTGGTTAAAGGTTTTGGTATTGCCTTTGTAAATGGCCTAAAGACTAGGAAGTGATGGGCACTTCTCAGTTTGGTGCTCTAGAGTGCAGATTCCACAAACTTCTATAGAATTCAAAGGGCATTCCCTTTATGAATGTTTCTGTCTACACTTGGGACAAATACTGCCATAGTTTCCTTTTCGACCTCATGCTTTTGGTTGACTTTCATGGTGTCAAGCTGGTTGTTGATTGTATTTAACATGTCATTTTTGAAATTTTCTAATAGGTTTCCCAGTTCAACCATAGTGACAGTATTAGCTGCAGCTTTCTTATGCACATAGTCTCGAGAATTGTCTCTAAGCTCATGAAGCTTTTTACCTACATTAGCTTGGCTCCTAGAGTAGGTGTGACAAAGGTCAATGACTTCAGAAAAGGATTTCTTGTAAATGTCCCCACCAATAAGCAAGTTTAATGTCTCTATACAGTCATCTCTTAGCCCTCTTAAGAACATTGTTCCGATGATTTTTAAATCTAGGGTATTTCGAGGGGATTTATAAAAGTTTTATAGGAACCTCTCAAGATACTCCTATAGGTTTTCATCTTTAGTTTGCTGCATCCTAAGGATATCACTGATGTCCATACTTTTACATAAGTATTGATAATTGTTTTAGAAAGGTTGACCTGATGTCACCCCATGTGTATATGTTATGTTTCCCTAGACTCATGAACCACCTAAAGGTTGCGTCTTTTAATGTGGCAGGAAACAATTTGAGTTTGTGTGCATCATCATAATAGTTATAGCTATGACATAAGATATCGAACTCGAAAAGGAAATCATCAGGACCTTCAGATGATTTACCGTAAAATAGTGGTAGAGATGCCATCAGAATGTTCTTCATATTAATGTTGCGAGTTACATCTAGGATAGGGAGCCTGAAAGTAACTTCTTCCTCTTCTTCTTCCTGGTTTCCCCCAAGTAGGTTAACATTTCTTCTAGGGCCTTCTCCTTCCTCTTGGTGCTTGTCATTGTTTCTGCCTTCACCCCTTGCATGCTCCATATCTACAATAGGTACCCGCTAGGGTTTGCTGATTAGGGTGTGGATCTAGGGTGTTGGAACATGATAGATATTGGTTGACTACTCATCCACGAGGTCTGGTTCTTCCACTAGTTCTTCTACTGGATTGTTAAAGATAATTTCCTGAATGATCCTTCCTTCTCGATCAAATAATTCCCTATATAAAACGACATTAGCGTCAACACTTCCTCCTACTTGTCTTAGACCTACATATCGATTAGCAGCAGTTAACACAGGTATATCGTCTGATTCAAAAGTTGTAGGAAATTTAGAATTTTAAATAAATCTACCTTTGTTGTCCCTAGGTCTACCTGTACTCTTATGCATAAAGATGAAGGAAATAGAAATTCAAGAACAAACAGTAGTCGATCAGACTTTGGAGCAACCCCACAAAAGTGGATGCGTGGCTCTTCACTCACGTCTTACCGTACTCTCTCCGCCCTTTGACAGTTCTGCAGGTTCTTGAAACTTAATTGACCTTGATTACCTGAATAAGAAATGGCAATTTCCCTGGAAACAACGCCAAAATATTGAGAGATTAATTTGTCAGATTAAATCCCTTAAGATTAATTGTCAACCCAAGGTTCGTAAGCACGAATTGCCTTGTTCTTGTTGAAAATAATACTGAGAGGGGGGGTGAATCAGTATTATCTAGTCCTTTTAACAATTCTTCCTTATTTATACTTTAAATTATTTTTGCATATCAGTACCATAAAACAATGAGCATGAACAAGAAAAACAGACAGTCACATCAAAGAACACCAGATATAAGGTGGAAACCCAATGTGGGTGAAAACCACCTGCTGCAATATGTCTCTATCTTCTTTCAAATTAGAAAACTCCTTTTACAATGGTCTTGTACTGGTGCTATAATGACAATTCTTTGAAAGAAATCAAACAACCCTATGATAATCACCACCGAACTTATTAAACTATTGATGCCATAATCATTCGTTACCAAAGCAAATAATGATAACTAATCTATGACAATCTAACTACTAATTCAACAAGTGATCTATCCTGTCAATGTTTTAATCAACCAATTATTCTGTACTTAAGGGTTTATGTCCAAATCAAGGTTTAGGGTTCAAGCACCAATTGGAATAATTACTCTGTTTTTCTTTATGTTCAATGGATCACTTACATAATTCTAATAAATGAAAACAACTATGATACTTATCTCACTTAATGCACAACTATCAATCCTGAAGGCTATATCTAATTCTATGCTACAATCAAACAAATCACAATGCTAATGTAAGTCAGAATGATGATCTATTCATGGAGTAAACACCCTAACATATGAGAAAGGAGTCATTTATTCAATGGAGACTATCTTTTGCACATAAGTGAGGATGATCATTTCGATTTACCACTAGTATTAGCAAATGAATGAGCAGAGGAGATGAATGGTAACTATAGAATGGTTCTTTTGGGAACGTTCCTGGAATGTTTATACCAGTTCATAGTGTATCACTCCATAGTAAAATAGTCAATTAATCATTTTTGCAACTCAGACATGCATGTATTTAAACTACCAATCCGATAATTTAATTAATTTCATTAAGCCTCTCAAACGATCCAGCTAGTGCCAGCCTATCTTCAATGCCTCTGTAATGCTACAATTGGGATTGATTTAAGTCGATTCTTTTCAATGAAACAGAGGTTGATCTAGGGAAAATAGATAGAGCCTATTTAATTCAATTGAAATCATTTTCATTTAGAGCTATTTGAAAGAGTTAGGGTCTCTGTTATCCACTATGGGTGACAATTCCAATCAATATATTAATGAACAAATAATGTGTTCTAGGAGATGGAAAACAAAGTGATGGGGTGGCTCTAGTTCGAAAGACACAAAATCACACCATAATCCAAATGCGTTTCATAAAAGTGGAAAATACTGTTGCAAGCATAACCAACAATCCGTCAACCAAATAATAATTCATACGACTGGACTGTAAAAGGGAATTAAGTAAATCTATGGTTGTAGTGTCACTGTTGTTTCAAAATACAAACAATCCCAGATGGGTGGGCCCAGCCACACCTGGGGTTGGAGAACTTATATTAGCTTAAATGATTCGATACA
The DNA here is from genome assembly GCA_000404065.3 of Pinus taeda. NCBI lineage: Eukaryota > Viridiplantae > Streptophyta > Pinopsida > Pinales > Pinaceae > Pinus > Pinus taeda. The sequence goes on from APFE031074527.1 coordinate 98,185, forward strand.
TATTTAAAGCATGAACTTCATTCCATCAACGCATTTGAAAACCGCTAAACAATAGCATTAGGATTGTATTTAAACTGGTTCAATCATACATTAAAATTACTTCATAAGTTCAGTGCCACAGTACTATAGTCTACGACCCCTAACATATTACATTCAATTGCCTTTATAGGCATTTACTAACACTTAAAAATAGACTAAATATAACGAGTGAATCCACATTACTCCTTTCAGGTGAGTTGGTTCAAACAGGCATCTCGAATTGGTCTATCCATTCTTAACAAATTCCCAATTTTGTATATGCTGCAACCGAGGGAAATCAGGCGAGGATATTAGGATCATGATGCATGCTACTTGTGGCTATGCCCTCTCATCTTCCAGAACATGCTGCAACCTTATCCATTTTCTTATTTGAGCACCCATATGCATATAGCCCTTGAGTACGAAAGTAGAAGGTCTTCATGCATCAACTGCTCCTTCTGGGGATCGAACTGCACATTCGGTCGAGAGTCTACACTAGATAATAATAATTAGTTTGAGAATATGCCACTTCTATTTACTTTAATCTACCAATCATTAGCTAAATGCAACCATGAGAAGTTTTACCTCAAGTGGAGAGTAGAGATAGGATTATGATAGTGATTTAGCAGAGAAATGGGTTCCATGGTAATAAAAAGGGGAAAATGGGAATTAAATCCGATAGTAATAAGAAAAAAACTAAGGATCAACAACAGTACTACCCTGTTGGGAGATATGAGGATAAATACATAAAGCGGACCACATTACAACAAGGAAGGGACCAAGACATGCCAAAGTTTACCAATATTTTTCATACCCTTCGCACAAAGTTGGGTATCAAGGATTCTGAGTGGCATTTTGTACCCAGATACCATAGTTGCCTACACAGATGTTACCGGGAATAGTGTCCACTCAGAGCTGCTATTCCAACTAATACTGGTAGCTATCTTAGAAACAAACAAGTAAAGTCTACTTTCGCTTTCCTTTATGAAAATAGATAAGATTGGAACAAAGGACACCAACCTTAGTCTTGCGCTTGGTTTCCTTGCTTGATTCCTCTCCTTCCTGATAAATATTTCCCACTTCTTCTTCATCTACCCAGCTTCAAAGAGCACCTGTGGAATCAAAACAACATACTACTATCGAAGAACAGAGATCTATATTCATAAATAACACAGGACCATATATGTGTTAACCATACAAATGCATATACGATCAAACATACAAGAACATGGAGGAAAACTTGAATAGCTTTATTAAGATCAAGAATAGCAAGAGGATACAACCATATGTTCTAACCCAGCATCATCCTCCAGTGAGAAAGCCCTTCTTCACCTAAAGTAAAGCTTAGATCACCCAACACTATGAAGTTACACCAGAAAACCAACAGCACTTCTCTACAAGATACAAGATTCCAGCCTCTGGATATTTGTGATGAGGGATCCATATATAGATGATTGTAGGGAGGTGAGTCATCTCTTGGGGTTTTGATTAGTGTCCTCTCTCTGATAGTTCTTTCTTCCACTTGGAGACTGATGATCGCTTACTCATCCCTGGTCGAAAACAGAGAGGCAAGTGTCAAAGGGGAAGCTTCTGGAAGATTCCATGATCTTCCACCTCGCAAATTGTCCCTGCCATTTGTCCATTCCCGACCATAACACCCTACAGAGGAGCCATTCAGTATGCATAACACCTTTTACACTAGGAAGGTGATATGCATCGCACCCTCTACACTGGGTATTCAGTATGGTCCAGTTTTGACCATTTCTGAGCAGTTTTTAGTGGAGAACTTCTAGGAGATGATGTAATCAGTTGACCTTGTTCCTTTAGGTAGTGAAGAAACACTTTTAGGGACTTAGGAGCCATTAGTTTGTGGACATTTATGATTGGGGTTGAAATGCCAAAAAATGTCTATAACAGTTGCCCCCTAAAGTATGAGGTCGTTTAATCTTTTTGATGTCGGGTGAAATGCTTTACTATGAGGATCCAAAGTTTTTCCGAGCTGGGAGGTGACCTGTAATAAGATACAATACAATACATTATTTTGACAACATTTTTTCATGATCTAGCTGAGGTGGGTGTTATCCGGGAATAGTGTCCACTTGGATGCTGCTATTCCCACTAAGATGGGTGGCTATCTTAGAAACAAACAATCAAAGTCTACTATTGTTTCCTTTCATGAAAATAGACGAGAGGAGAACCAAGAGGGCCAACCTAAGTCTTGCGCTTGATTTCCTCTCCTTCAAATTGATTAGAAATGTAAATACATGCTTGAAAAATGAGTTAAAACCCAACATCTTACTTGAATTAAGTGAATAGTAACATAAAAGCCTCTCATTTTTACCATTTCATTCAAATTTGGGATTTTTGGAGCTCTAGAGGTGTTTTCCCCCTCGAATTTCATCAGATGATTTCGAGAGATCCAGTGGACTATTTTCCGCACCATCTGGACCAGGTAGGAGCTAACCCTGAGCTCTTCAATTACATTCGTTCCTTTTCTGATTCTAAGCAACTTTTCCTATTCTTCTGGGCCCCAGGGGTTTGAACAATTTGTTCTCTCCCCATCGCACCTAGTATGCATCAAAAGGTGTGATGCATACTAAGCTGGCCATTGGCCAATCAGTATGCATCTCACCCTGTACACAACCAGGGTGCGATGGGTGCAGGAGAGAAATTTTATGCAGTGTTTTCTCATGAAAATTTTTCCTGTTTTTGTCCAAATAAGGATCTTAATTCATCTCTTGTTTGTGTTTCAAAGATTCATCAGATCAAGATGGTCATTATATGGCGTGAACACGGGCATGAAGAAGAGGACATGATTTCCTTACACTATCCGGGTACGGTTACTGCATTGCAAAACTGTGGCTTGCTCAAATTCTTCCACATATCCAGCATGAGGCAACAAATCAATTTGTTGCAATATCTTCTCAATGCATGGAATCTGACCAACTAGGTGTTCTAGATTAGAGGAAAATCCATCCCTTCGATAGTTGAGGATATCTACTTTTTGACTGGGTTATCGAGGCGTGGTGCCCCTCTCTCACTATCAGGATCCGCTCGTGGGGGTGAATCCGTGAGGGATTATATTCGCCAGTTTTGTAAAGATGGATCTCAGCCGAGCAGGGATGGCAAGATCAATATTCGAGATGTCACTGATTCATCCTTAAGGACTATTTTATTCACCTTTGCTAGATTGGCTGGTAGCACGGCTCTTCATTTGGCCAACAAGTCTTATCTGCAGTATGCCCTAGAATGCCTTGAACCAAAGGTATTCAACTAGTGTGATGCAATACTTCTGGTTATAAAAGAAAAACTTTCCAAGGTGAAGAATGGGCGATCCAAGAACTCTGGTTATGGTTCCATTTTGACCGCTTTCGCCTTGGAGAGGATTCCACTGATGTAGCCACATTACATTTCACTAGGATTGCCAACGTCGAGGGAACCGCGGATGCAGAGATGGGTTGACTTCATGGCCAAACACGCTGGTCAGTCACTGATTTCATTCTATGATGCGTTCTTTGAGTGGTTCGACCGTCAAGAGATGGTCTTCGCAGAGTATCCATACGTTGGGATGGATTTCCAAGGCAACCCGGATTTGGCGTTATCAGCTGGAAAGCAGTGGGGTGTTATAGGTAAAAAGATATGACCATATCTTTGTTTATTTCTTTTATAATGTTCTTGTGTTTTTTTAAGGTTATCAAGACTAATTAAACTCATATATGTGTGCATATATTGGACCAGTGCGACGAGCAACGTGCCCGAGGGTAGCAGCTGCCTTCTAGCAGGAGAGGCTATAGGGAGGGTTGTCCTTCGCGATCTGGACATAGCAGAGACCCTTGCAGTGTTGTAGGATCAGATCGAGGGTCTTTCCCTTGGTATTCAGGATGTGAGGACCAAAGAGTTACCTCTAAGATTACAGCGCCATACCATCGGCGTGCCGAGTCGATGGACTAGGCTCTTACATATGATCGCATAGGCGGTGACTTGCTATCACTAGCACCATTAGTCTAGGGTGCTTTTCTGCATTTTTGAGTTTTCGGTTCGTATGACTGATTTTGTCCTGGACACCGAACATTTTGTAAAAACTATAAACAGCTATATATATATTTTTATTTTCGGAGTTTTATTTCGGTTAAGTTATGTGATCCTAATGCAAATGTTGATTGAAATTCTTTTTCCTTTATAATGCTGCAAATGTTTGTCTAACACATAATTTGCTAATGAATCAGTTAATGTGTTTAAGTTTCTGGAAATGTGTTGATATTGAATAGAATCAAATTACCTTTCCAAAATCCTGACCCTTAGTAACATACGATAGATAGCTGGATTCCGAACAAAATAAATGCCAGCAAGCCGTAGGATGAAGAGTTGTGAATCTAGCCTGACATCAAGTCGGCATATGCCATATGCGATGGCATGAGAGAGAAGTTCCATCAACGCGTTGTACTCAATGATGTTGTTCGTTGATCGACCAATACATATCCCTATGAAACTCACTAACTCGCCACTTGCATCAAAAATGGCCCAGGCTATAGAAGATAGATTCCACGTACTACGACTAGCTCTGCTAGCGTATCCAACGAATGATTCCAATAGGTCCGAAATTTGCAACAAATTCAAAGTGAATTACCGAACCAAAATGATTACTCTTGATGAAAACAAAAACATAACAAAAGCATATAAAGAGATTACTACACTTAATCAAGCATAGTAATGCTTAAGATACAACCCGTTTTGGGGTTGCGATAGTGGAATCCCATCGTAATCTACTAGCTCGTAGGCTCCTTTTGCTAATACTCATTTAAAAATGTAGGGGCCCATCCACAAAGGTTGGAACTTACCTGCTCCCAATTTATCGGATTCCTGATCGTACAACAAGACCAGGTCAGCTTCTGAGAAGACACGAGGTTTGACATTTTTATCAAATTGCGCCTTGACTTATTTCTTATGAGCTTTGTTAGCCAAAGTGGTGTCACGATGGGTTTCATCCATTTGGATTAGTTCCAAGAAACGAGCCTCTTCTTCTGAAGTTTCAGGTAGTAGATCGATTACGATCTTGAGAGATGAAATTTCACATTGAATTGGTAAGACTGCTTCTAGGCCATACACCAGCTAAAAGGGTGTAAACCTGGTCGCATTTCTCACCAATTCCCTATATGCCCACAAAGCTAAGTACAGGATTAAGTTCCAATTCCGTTTGTGGACTCCAATCATCCTTTGTAGCATGCGCTTCAGGACTTTGTTGATGGCCTCAACTTGTCCGTTAGTTTGCGGATAATATGGAGTAGAACTATCGTGGGACAGTACTAATTTGGCAGCCAATTCAACCATCATGTGATTACGAAAATGCGATCCATGATCTATGACTATAGCTTGTGGAACACCGAATCTAGAGACTACATGATTGAAAAAGAAAAGAGCATCCGTTTCACCGCTATTGTTTAATGTAGGCATCGCCTCGGCACATTTTGTAAATAGTCAACTGCGACTATTATATACCCTTGCCCCCCGGCCGAGGTGGGGTTACATGTCATGAAATCTATGCCCCATTTAGTGAATGGCCCAACAATAACTACTTGATGTAGCAGTGCGGGCGGTAGTCTGGTTTTGCGATCGAAGATCTGACAAGCATGGCAACTGCTGACCATGATTATGAAATATTTGAATATAGTAGGGTAGAAGTAATCTACTCATAAGATATTTTTTGCCGTAGCGTAACTAGACTGATGCCCCCCATACGCACTTGAATGACAATCATTCAGGACTTTTTTAGCCTCCTCATGCGTGAGGCACCTTCGCAAAACTGTATCGACACCACAACAGTAAAGGGTATCACTGACAATCATGCAGTCTTTGGCTTGGTATTGAGTACGTCATTGTTTGGAGTGAGAGGTATTAGGCCTAAAGGTTTGGGTTTGGAGATAGATTAGGAACATACATCTTTACCATTCGACAACGATGTCGCCACTCATGAATATGATCAGATATGTGAGTGGTTGTTGTCTGTTTAAAGTTGGTAAGGAGTTTTGTTCCCATTTCGTACCTTATGAGTAACTGAAAGTGGGTTAAAAAGGTAGTGGCAAGGGCGCTGAAGTTATTGAATGAAGCTCTAGGCAATTCAATGTACCATTTCGCTGTTGGACTAGTTAGTGTTCGCTGGAAAAGGCAAGGCCTAATCAAATCATCATTGAGGGTGTTGGATGAACACCACAAATGAAAGGTCATTTCGTGATTCGATGGATCTTCACCCGGATTTCCATTGAATTTAGGAATATCTTAGGGGAAGTATATGAGGAATCGCTGGCCACCAATGGGTGTAAGCAATTGGATCATTCGTTAACTGGTTCAAATCTGGTAATTCCAGAGTTGCTACAAATGGCAACTGTTGATTCAGGTTTGGCGAAGCATGCCCAGGATAGGATGGAATCGCCTAAGCAATGGGTATTTGCATACCAACATAATGTATCTAATGTTGGTAACTTTGATAAGGTTGATGGGCATAACCATTATAGTATGGTTGTTGATAGCTGCTTTGAAAATGCAATTGCCCATTACCTAAAGCACCTTGTTACTTAGGTCCTTGGTAAACTTGGTGGAATTGGGGTTGTTGATATTGCACCAGCCATGGTTATTGAACCATTTGTTGTTGCCCAATACTAGATGATTGACCAATATGCGGAGTCATAACACTTTTCTGATCCTGAGTCATTCCGATTAAGTGAGCACTAATCTGAGATTGTGGCGGGGTTGTAGAGACAAGAGGTTGTTGTAATGCAACCTGAGCAATTTGAGGTTGACATACAACAGGCTGTGTTTGTACTTGCGACACAGTCACAATAGCAGGTGTAGTGGTGATATTCGACACAGGGTATGTTGGTTGCGTTGAATATACAACCCTTGGTTGTTGAGGTAGTATTGGTATCCAACCATTGGATGTAATTCCAGTTTGACTTGAATTTTGTTGTGAGCTCTCATACAGTTGTTCTCAAAAAGCATACTGCCCCCCGTATGGTGGTAATCCAGTGTTCAAAGGATAGACGAGTCTTTGAAGACTGGGCTACCCAAATTGAATTTGTTGAGCTTCAACATAAGAAATGCCAGATAGGATTCCAGAGGAACCAATGGGAACATACCATGTCGTCAAAACAGTCCCTGGGTGGACTCCATCTAGAGATTGATAACTAGTTGGGACAGATGGTACACCAACAAACATCATAGGAGTGGTAGCAAGAGGTTCTACTATGGTTGTATCGGATGACAGAGTCCTGGATGTTGACGGTTGTTCAGACATATTTAGTCTATCCAAAATATTTCCTAGCGATTTGACAGGAACTTGCGATGAAGGATGATTGAAAGAACTAACTTTAGGAATAGAAGGATATAAATGGATCCTAGCTCCAAAATGAAATGGAGTGATGGATGGAAGATCCTCTACAACTTTTTCTGTAGTAATCAATCCAGGTGGAAGAGGTAGACCATCAGGTCCGTAAAATATTTCTAGAGCCAAAGAAGGTATAGCTTCTGCAGTAACAGACACAGGAGGGGTGACACGTTCTGAATCAGCCCTAGATGGAGTTGGTTCAGGGATAGAACTATTTACCACTACATTAGGATCAGTTCTAATGTCCTCTTGTAACTGCGGAAGTTCTTCTGTAAAGGCAGATGTATCAGAAATGATTGGAGTAATTGTAGTCTCTGATGATGTTGAAACACAAGTTTCAAATAAACCATGAGAGGTGGACTCAGTTAAATGAGACCATTTCGCCTGTAATGGTTTCGTTTCCGGAGTCAAAGACGGTTGACTCGCTAGCCTCCACGAATGACGGGGTTTGATTGAATTTCTTCCACGATTGCGGATTACTTGATCAACTCAAAATTAAAAAGAAGAAAATGTTATTCCGAATTAAATAAATTTTATGACGTTTTGACACAACTTTGCTTTTTCAATTTTTAAGAGTCGAGAAAAAGCTAAAGGTGACTCTAGTTGCCTTTGATTTTTAGTGAGCCTAAAGTGACAAGTGCTCAGATGGACCTTTTCTTTTAGGGAGTTGAAAAGGAACGAAAGTGACTACTTTGGAAATTTGGACAGAGGGATTACCAAACCAATCGCAAAACCGCAATATACACCTTGGTGGTAAATTAAAGAGAAATTACCAAGGACTTTACGTATGGTAGTCAATCTTCCCGAATGTTGTGTTCAGTGCATTGCGATCGATAGGGCAGCGGACACGACTTCTTAAGGATAAAGGATATCAGCCTATTTTGGTCTCCCAATATACACTCGACAGTACAAGGAGAACAAGTCCATATTGGCACTTGTTGTATCAAAGAGGAGGAATCACCAAACCTTCGATGAAAACGATAGTTACTAGGCTTTACGACGTCAGAATACGTCTCTAGCCTAGACTTCTAGATGTTGTGCATTAGGTTCCAAAGCGTTTTTATGTTCATTGAGGTTTATTTTAGAGTTGATCTTTTTTAAGAAGTTTGCCTTTCAAGGTTCACTGTGTGATGTAGATGTAAAATTCCTAAATATGCAATCTAAAATGATAAACAGTCATTTGTTTTCTTTTAGCAATGAAAATCCTAGCTACTAAGGAAAGAAGAGTACGATTCTTTCAA
>APFE031074536.1:0-13505 GCA_000404065.3 Pinus taeda
CTTGCCAGCGTAATATTCCTTCTAGAAGTGTCTAGAAGTGACCCAAGATAAGTTTTTAAGAATGAACTCACGCCTTTTTAACTTTTACAGGGGTTTGCACCCATCACTCAATATACAAAGCGATCAGGTTCGTAGGAAACATAACCATTAGGTGTGGCCCCGCAGGCAATACTAGGAGAAAGTGTGAAACTAGGGTTTGAGAATTTTTTAAGGTCTTTCTCCCATTTTCAAGGCTTGACATGAAGAGCTGAGGTTTAAGACTTGCAAAAGAGGGATGTATGAGTATTGATGGACTCACACAAACTGTAGAAAGCCATGGTGACAATTTTTTGTGTAACAAGTAACCCCTATGCTTTTGTTACATTTTTGTTTTCACTAAGAGCAATCGATTTTCGTTAGGTAATCTGCTTTTGCATTTGTTACAGATGTCAAACCCATTGGAATCATTTGTTGGATGTGCCGATGGAACAAGCCGTAGTTCGTGGAACCTATCTTCTGCAACCTGGGCCATCTTTGATCCAAGCGGTGAGCTAATAAGTTTCAGAGGGGTATGTATTGGTCGATCAACGAACAACATCGCTGAATGTAGCACGTTGATAGAGCTCCTCTCTGATGCCATTGCACATGGCATACGACGACTTATTGTCAGGCTAGACTCACAGCTCGTCATTCCACAACTCACAGGTATCTATTCTGTATCGAATCCAGCTATCTATCGCATGTTCCTAAGGGTCAAGATTTTGGAAAGACAGTTCGATTCAATCCAATATCAGCATATTTCCATAAAATTAAACACATTAATAGATTCATTGGCAAATTGTGTGTTATATAGAAATTTGCGACATTTATAAAAAAAAAGCATTTCACCAATATTTGCATCAGGATCATGTAACTCAACCAAAATGAAGCTCCGAAAATCAAAAATATATATATAACTGTTTATGGTTTACACATAGTGTTCTGTGTCCGAGAAAAAAATGGTCAAGTGACCCAAAAACTAAAAATACTAGGGGTCACCCTAGTCTAATGGTGCTGGTGATAACAAGTCACCGCCTGTGCAATCATGCATAAAAGCCTAGTCCATCGACGTGGCACGCCGGTAGTATTTCGTTGTAATCTCAGAGGCAGCTCGTCAGTCCTCACATCTGGGATACCAAGAGTGAGGCCTTCATTCTGATCTTGCAATGCTGCAAGAATCTCAGCCACATCTAGGTCGTGAAGGACAACCCTCCCTACAACCTCTCCTACTGGAACGACAGCTGGTGCTCTCAAGCGCACTACTAGTCGCACTGGTCTGATATCTGCATGAGCACATGAGTTTTGATTAGTCTTGATAAAACAAAGCACGGGAACATTATAAAAGCAATAAACAGGGATATGGTCAAAAATTTTACCTATAGCACTCTGCTGCTCACCAGGCTGCAGCACCAAATCTGGATCACCGTGAAAATCCATAACAACATATGGACACTCGGCATAAACCATCTCCTGACAGTTGAACCACTTGAAGAAGGCATCAGAGAAAGAAACCTGTGGCTGACTAGCATGGCGCACCATAAGGTCAACCCATCTCTGCATCCATGGCTCAGTCGGTGGCGGAAAACCTAGTGAAATGTACTGTGGCTGCATCAGTGGGATCTTCTCCAAGGCGAAAGCGGTCAAAATGGAACCATAGCCAAAGTTCTTAGATCACCCATTTTTCACCTTGGTAAGCTATTCTTTTATCACCAGAAGTACCGCATCACACCAGTTGAACACCTTCAGTTCAAGGCATTCTAAGGCATACGACATATAGGACCTGTTGGCCAAGTGAAAAGCCGCACTACCAGCCAGTCTAGTAAAGGTGAACAAAATGGTCCTCAAAGACCGGTTAGTGACATCTCAGATGTTGATATTTTCGTCCCTACTTGGCTGAGATCCTTCTCTACAATATCGGTGAATATAATCCCTCACGGACTCGCCCCCACGGGCGGAACCTGATAGTGAGAGAGGGGCACCACGCCTCGATAAACCGGTCAAAAAATAGATGTCCATGACAGTCAAGGGGATGGATTTGCCTCTAATCTAGAACACCTGGTTGGTAGGATCCCATGCATCAAGGAAATACTGCAACAAGTTGATTTGTTGCCTCATGCTAGAGATGCGGAACTTGAGCAAACCACAGTTCCGCAATGCAGTTACCATACCTAGATCATGTAAAGCAACAATGTCCTCTTCTTCATGCTCACGTTCTCACCATGTAACAACCATTTTTCTTCGATGAATCTCTGAAAACAAACAAGAGAAGAGTCAAAATCCTGATTTGGCAAAAAAAATGCAAAATTTCTATTAAAAAAAAAGTGCATAAATTTCCCTCCTTGCGCCCATCACACCCTAGCTGTGTACTAGGAGTGATGCATACTGACTAGCTAGTGGCCAGCCCAGTATGCATCGCACCTTTCGATGTACACGGGGTGCGATGGGGGCAGAACGAATTGTTCAAACCCCAAAGGCTCAAGAAAGCAAGGAAACATGCTCAGAATTCAAAAAGAAAGGAATGCAACTGAAGAGCACAGGTTTAGCTCCTACCTGGTCCAGACAGCACCAAGAATCATCCACGGAATCTCCTGGAATTAGCTCATGAAAATCAAGGGGGAAAACACCTCCAAAGCTCCAACAGTCTCAAGCTCAAATGAAATGGTAAAATGAGGGGTAAAAAACTACTTTTAAGTTACTTTTCACGTAATTCAAGTAGGGTATTAGTATTTTAACTCATTTTCAAGCATGTATTCTCATTTCTAATCATTTTGATGGAGCAATTGAACAGGTAGTACGACCGTCAAAGAACATAGTGTTAACGATGGGTCGAATATCAATGACCATTATCACGAGCAGTTTTTGTGCGAAGTTCAAGCTCATTAAAAATTAAACCTAAGCAAAGAGCAAATGTTCCCTCAAATTTTAAGCTCATTATAAAATGAACCAACCTCCAGTAAATAACCTTTTTGAATGCATTATCATCAGCTTCTAAGCCATGGTCGTGTTCTTGCCATCACCTCCACTCTGTTTAGCCGATCATATGCCTCCATTTGATTGTTTACCCTTTTGAGGAACAGCTACGAAGAGTGATTCTATTAGCCATCCTTGTGACACTGCCATGATTGGAAAATTCCAAACCTTACCTGGAATTAGCAACTACCTGAAAATATTGCTCGTTCCTCAAAGACGAGTCTCCTTTAAGCTCTTTTCACCTGACTCGTAAAATATGAAAAGATTTCCGAGCAGTTGGCCTCTCTAGCTCGTTAAAGCTACCAAGAGTGCTATCCCTCCTCTAGATTTTAATCGTTTTGGACCTGAGGGATTATTACACAAAACGATCAAGCGCTTGTCTTGTTCGGCTCGTTAAAACTATCGAAAATTCATCCCTTTCATATTATTTTATACTTTTTCGGACTTAAGGGATTATATGACGAAAAAGGATTACTGGAGTTTCCTTTCCGTCCTTTTTTAGACTCTCTAAAATTGAAAAAGGACTGAGTTGTATTTGTCGTTAAACTCGTTAAAACCAATAACGAAAAACTTTTCCATGCGGACAAGAACGAGTTTCACTGTCACTAGGCTCATTAAAACATAGCGATAGGTTTGCCTGAAGGGAAAATTATAGAACAAGCATATGTTATCCTCCTCAAGCTTGATAAAAATAAAGAGGTACTGGTCAGCAATGACTGGGGAAAATTGGGAAGAAAACTTGAAGAAACTTTATTGGTAGCGAGTCGCTCTTGAACATGACACTTTCACTCCGTCACCATGATTGAGTCAGGTTGGGTTATTTCGTTCACCGGTCATATTACCATTGGTCCACCGTACCATCCATCTTTGGGGTTTACGCTACCAATCCATTTCAGTGTCGCTGATATGTTCAAGAGAAGTCGATCAGAGAATTCACCAACCCACCTTGTGTCTCATCCGTTGTAATACATTCACGCTCCATTCTTTCATGACCGCCACCTTGAACCTTGTTTCATTAGATCGTTTTCACCTCCACAAAATCATTTGCTCCGTTCAGTGTCATAGATGTGGGATTCATTAAGGCCCTCCTACGATGGGTTACTTCTTGTCGACGACAGCTCATTATCCAAGAAGTCAACCTAGGAACAACCCTTTTAGTACTTTGAAGCTTGCACAGGTTTACATCAATGGCCTTCGACCGAAAGATTTTGTGTGGTGTTCAATGCCAAGTCCCTTTTTCACACCACGCGAATTGTACTATAGTACCTTGAGGGTCATCATCATTATCGGCGATTCCTCTCATGCCTGTTAACAACTTACATCATTGGCTGGTAATTAGGCGATGTCTTTCCATGTTCGACTCCAGAACATTTTTCACATGGATCGACTTGTACTTCGAGCAAAGATTGGACGAGTTTGAAGACCCCGGATCTAGTTCATCCATCCGAGCTGCGATATATTCAGGAAAATAAAGACATTGAATGTACATCATTGCTACACAAATGATCATCCAAATCAAAGGATGATGGCTCTACCAGAATCATCAGTCTGCCACATAGATGGTTGTCTATCCTATGTACATGAAAATGAATTTATAAAAGTTGAGCACGGGAATGCCCGCCTAAGCTAGATCATGAAAAATGTTGTGAAGATAATTTATTATATTGTATCTTATTACAGGTCACCTTCCAGTTCAAAATAACCTTCGATCCTCATGATAAAGCATTTCACTCGACATCAAAAGATTTTCAACCTCATGCTTTAGGGGGCAACTATTATAGACATATTTGGGCACTACAACCCCAATCACATATGTCCATAAACCAAGGGCTTCTGTGTCCCTAAAAGTGTTTATTCATGCCCTAAAGGAACAAGGTCATCTGATTACATCATCTCCCAGAAGTTCTCCACGGAAAATTGCTCAGAACTAGTCAAAACTAGACCATACAGACTGCTCAGTGCAGAGGGTGTGATGAATCTCACCTACTCAGTGTAAAAAGTGCGATGCATACTGGAAATCCCTTCTGTAGGGTGTGACGGGTGAGAGTAGACAAATGGCATAGACAGTTTTCAAGGTGGATGATCATGGAATCTTCCAGAAACTTCTCCTGTGACACTTGCCTCTCTGAATTCGCCCAGGGATGAGTAAGAGATCATCAATCTCCAAGTGGAATCAAGAACTATCAGAGAGAGGAAACTAATCAAAATCCCAGAAGCTAACTCACCGTCTTACAATCATCTATATATGGATCCCTCATCCCAAAGATCCAGAGGCTGGAATCTTGTATCTTGTAAGGAAGTGTTGTTGGTTTCCTGGTGGAACATCATAGTGTTGGGTGATCTATGCTTTTCATGAGGTGAAGAAGGGCTTTCATGCTAGGAGGATGGCGTTGGGTTAGATCAATGGGTTGTCATCCTCTCTTCTAATCTCTATATAAATAAAGATATTCAAGTTTTCCTCCACATTCTTGTATGTTTGCTAATATATGCATGTATGTGGTCAATATATATCTGGTCCTGTATTATTTACAATTGTAGATCTCTACACTTTGAAGGTATTATGCTGCTTTGACTTTACAGGTACTCTTTGAAGCAGAGTGGTTAAGGAAGGAGCGGCAAAGACCTGTCAGAGAGGAGGAGGAACAAGAAAGGAACCGAGCGAAAGATTGAGGTTGGTATTCTTTGCTCCTCTCCTATCTACTTCTCGTAAAGGAAAGCGAAAGTAACTTTAATCTGTTCGTTTCTAAGATAGCTACCCATCTTAGTGGGACTAGCAGCTTTGCATAGACACTAGATTTCCCGATAACACGTCCTCCACCACAGGATTTCCCACATTGTCCCTTGACCTCCTTCACACTTCTCCTCGGCCTCCTTATCTAGTTGCAACTTACCTTCTAATTTAGAGATCTTTTGGAGGATGTTTTGTTCGAAAATGGATGCCTAATACACATGTTGTCACCCTCTATTTATATACATAATGAGGGTCTTCAATGAATTATGAAGAGACACACCTATTGGAATTCTTTACACCAAGCCTACGTGACTTGACAACCAATAATTAACTTGTCAACTTCAAAAATTCATTTCTCTCTAATGACAACTCAAAATCAAATGATTCTCGTTGTGTTGGAATCATATTGCTGAGTATTATCATCCTCATCCATCACATATCACAAATCCATCATGGTTTTGGCCCAAACATCGATGGGTGAAAAACCCAACACTTGGGTTCCAAGCCCACAAGTCACCCTTGTGGTGCTTTTTCCTCCAAACCCTGAACCCTAGGGCTTGGAGTACCTCCCAAGATACTCATAAATCAACACTCCCTCTTAGCAATGGAGGTACTTCCAAGACTAATAAGTAACACATCATCATCATCACTACTCATAACACTTTTCCAAATCTTGGTGTTCACAATCACAACAAACCTTGTACGATGAACTACGCCCTTCTCGGAAGTGTCATTGTCACTGCTGGAATAAAGAGCACTCTTTCTCCATATTGACCATGTGCTCTTCTTAGGATGTAGATTCTCCCTCTGAATCTACAAGCTCCCTCTTGAACTTGAATCCCTCCGAGTCATTGGAACCTAAACCTTCTCGGGAAGGTGTACCTTCTTCTGAAGAAATTGTACCTACTCCTCTGAAGCCTTCACCTGCACCTGCACCTGCTCCACCTTCTTCTTTTCATGATCCACGAGATTTCCCATCAACCTGTAGAGACCATACTCTCTAACTCTGAGTACAATCCCATCGAACTTAGAGCCTCTAGGCCTGAGTCTTGCCTTCCCATCCTTGAACAAGACCTCAAACCTCTTCCTCTCTGTTATAGACATATTTGGCACTTCAACCACAAACTTATATGTCAATATACTAGGGCTCTTCAACCCCTAAAGGTGTTGTTTCATGCCCTAAAATATCATGCTCAACTGATTACATGAGCGAGGATGGACAAATGTCCAAGACAGTTTGCTAAGTGGATGCTCATGGAATCTTCTAGAAACTTCTCCTATGACACTTGCCTCTTTGAATTCACCCAGGATGAGTAAGAAATCCAAGAAATCTCCAAATGGAACCAAATGCAACAAGTGGAATGACACTAATCAAAACCCTAGAGATGACTCACACCCTTGCACACATCTATAAATGGATCCCTCATCTGAGAGATCTAGAGGCTGGAATTTTGTGAATTGCAAGGAAGTGCTGATAGTTTGTATTTGAGAAAGAGCATTGTATTTTTGGTGTGATCTTTCTATTTCATGAGGTGAAGAGGGCTTCATGCTGGGAGGATTATGCTGGATCAGACAACTGGGTTGTAATTCTCCCTTCTGTATAATAAAGTTCTTCGAGTTTTCTTCCATATAATTGTGCAATTGCGAATGTTATTATTTGTGAATGTCATTGTATTTTCATTATATTTATGATTCCGTAATGATTATGATATAATAGATCAAGATGCTTTGACGGTTCTCTGTTACTGTGTTTCTACAAGTACTCTCCAAGCAGGATAAGTACAGAGATGAGTTGCAACCATTGTCAAGGGGGAGAGACATCAAGCAAGGAGTTAAGCAGAAGATCAAGGTTGGTTCCTTTGTCTTTCTCTTATCTATTATACATAGAAGAAATCACGAATTGCTTTAAACTGTTGTTTCTAGGGTAGCTACCAAACCTAAAGGGCTAGTCGATCGAAAAGACACTAATTTTCCCAGAAACAAAATGGCGACCATACTGGGGATCGAATAGATGTTTGTTTTTTGTTATTTCTTGTTTTATAAACTATAGATAGAGCCTGAAGTCAGCCAGGTAGCCTTCGAACTTCTCTTGCTCTGCAATTGCATAGTAGATGAATGTTGCTTTAGTCAATCTCTGGTTTAGTTTATGAATTAAACATTTGACTTACAAGCATTCTAGATGCCCTTTTGGTAGCTAAATAACCTCTCAACATCATTCCTATATACTTTTCTCTTTGTTGACCATCATAGCTCAGCTTAACTCACTGAAATCAGCTGCAAATTTGAGCCAAAACCAACTTCAGTTGCGCTACCTGGCCCATCACACTGTCTGTCACTGTCAACTAGTATGCATCACACCTCCCGAGTCTGTAAAGTGCGATGCATCCCTGTTTCTATGAATCCCAAGTGTTATGACTGACTGAACCTATTTCCATTCTTGAAATTTGGGGTTTTTGTCCTTGTTTTTAGTTCTGTTTAGTTGATTTGCTGCTTATGAATAGTGCCTCATTACTGAAGCCTGCTTGCATCACATAGACCAGCCTCCATTTATTAGGATTAGTGAATTTTTTTTGTATTTGTTCATCATTTACAATCCTTTGTCGAAAGTTGCTTAAATCGATCTGTCGTTTTGGTACAAAAAGTGTCGTAACTGTCATTTTGTGTCAAAAAGAGAAGTGTCGTTGATTCTTCCTTCCCTGAATAGTTGATTGAAATTTTCATCATGTATTTGATTTGATTTATTGATGTTTGAAGTGTCGAAATCATTTTCTATTCAAAATTGAAAAGTGTTGTTTAGTCTTCCTTTCTATTTTGAAAAAGAAATTGTCGAAATGTCGCTTTGAGTAAAATATTTCAGATCTTTGCTACACTTAGTTTTCGTTTTTGGCATTTTTAACATTAAAGGGAACAAAAATAAAATACATGCATTTGCATTTGCATTTAGTTTGTGTGTGAAATATGATTTAGGAAAATGCACTAGGTGTGCTCTTTGCTCTTTGTTTGAAATAAATTGTAATCTTCTTTCCCTAGTAGCTAGGATTTTCATTGCTCAAAATAAACAACGATTGTTTATTATTGTAGATTGCATTTTATGAATTTCAAATCAACATCACACGGTGAACCATTGAAAGTCAAACTTTGAACAAGATCAACTCTAAAATAAATTTCAATGAACTTAACAATGCTTTGGAACCTAACGCAACACATCTAGAGGTCTAGGCTAGAGACGTGTTCTGGCGTCATAAAAACTAGTAACTATCGTTTTCTTCGAAGGTTGGGTGATTCCTCCTCCTTGATACGACAAGTGCTAGCACGGACTTGTGCTCCCCGTACCATCGAGTATATATTGGGAGACCACAATAAGCTTATATCCTTTATCCATAGGAAGTCGAGTCTGCCGCCCTATCGATCGCAATGCACTAAACACAGCATTCGGGAAGATTGATTGTCATACATAAGTCCTTGGTAATTTCTCTTTAATTTATCACCAAGGTGTATATTGCAGTTTTACGATTGGTTTGGTAATCCCTCTATCTATATTTTCTAGAGTAGTCACTTTCGTTCCTTTTCGACTCTTTAAAAGAAAAGGTCCATACGAGCACTTTTCACTTCAAGCTCATTAAAAATCGAAGGGGACTAGAGTAATCTTTAGATTTTTCTTGACTCTTAAAAATTGAAAAATCAAAGTTGTGTCAAAGTGTCATTAAAATTAATTAAATTCGGAATAACATCCTTTTTCCTTTGTTGATCTTAGGTTGAGATATATAGAGACAAATCCGGGATCCACCAATCAAGGAATCCCTTTTGAGGGGAATCCTAGTCATTTATCTTCTCGGGGAAATATTGGTGCTCTGTATATGGTCACATTGTCCCTTTCAGGAATTACCATTGGCCTGCTAGTATGGCTATTCTCAACCTCTGTGGCTCAAAATACCATGATTCCTCTGCAATCAAATCAACCTCCAGTTGATACTAAAGTTGACCCTTCGCCTCCTTCTTCGTTTGTTTCTCCCTCCCCTTCTTCCTCTTCCCTTGGTTAAAGTAGTGATGCTAGTAACCGGGTGACTGAGAAGAAGAAGAAAGGGAAGGAGAAGAAGAAGAATTCAGTTCAGCAAGGGGGCAACCATGAATCATCTGGTGAAAATCTGCACATTAAATCTCCTAAACTGAAATTTCCTTGCATAATTTGTAGAGGAGACCATTTTCATCGAGATTGTCCCTACTCTCCTCGGATTATGAAAGAATGGTCTCCATGTTTGCACCATTCGGTGTCATCAACCTCTAGTGATCATGTTGAAAACATACCATCAACTAGTAATAATGTAATCAATGGACAAAAAGGAAAGGTCAAAGTTCCATGTAGGTTAGGTGAAGGTAATCATTCCCTTCACTGTTGTCCTTTTTTAAATGAAGCCAAAAGAGTGTTGGCTAACCGTCCTGCTTCACCGCAACGGCTTCCATCCGGTTACCAGAAACTCTCCCCAAGTCCTTTACTAGTTGAAAAACTGACTGACTTAAATTAACCATCGGCCGAAACCTCTCTCACTAAAAGTGAATCTTCTGAATCCATACCCGACCAAAGTCAATAGGTTGAGGTGACAGTGGACCCAGTTCTACCTTCAGAAGATCATACCTTTCCCGAAGAGAGTAAGAACGATACTGTTCAAATTCTTTTTGTTACTTCAGATTCCGATGAACTTGGGGGCAATCCACCCGTTCCTTCAAAACAGGAGGAAAATCCCCCAGTTCCCGCTGCTCAAGGGGTTAATTCACATGTTTATTCAGTACCCCCTCCAAGTAGTCTAGTCACTTCCTTTGATTGGAATCGACTAGCAAGATTTCGCCTTCCTTCTCATGTACCATTTCAGATCATAGTACAAGTTTACAAAATGATCGTGTCTGGCACTATCATAGATGAGGGTGCGTCAGTGAGTATCATTTTCTCAACTGCTTGGAAAGTACTTGGTTCACCATCGCTTATGCTTGTTACACAGAATTTGTCAGGCTTTAACAAAGGAATCAGTTGACCATTAGGGATCCTTCCTAAGTTACCGATCAGTTTGAGAAGGAAAACCATTCATTTGAACGTGATGGTAGTTCTGAGACCGTTAGATTACAATCTACTCCTTGGACGTGACTATGTTTATAACATGGAAACTATTGTTTCAACACTCTTCTGAGTGATATGTTTCCCGCATGAAGGCAAAATTGTCACTGTTGACTAGTTTTCATTTCCTGGTTCAAGCACATCTCCAAGTCAAACATCATCCATAAATGGTCATTTTGAATCATTGGTATCTCTTTAACCTTCATTTCATCCACCTAATTACCATGAGTAGTTTGGTCAATGTAACAAAGCTTACGGGGCATGCACCCTTGTCTATTATGCGGATGAACCCAACTGAAAAGATAGGTTTCCATGTAGGTTATGTGAGTGGTCTAACACACCATTCACCTTCGTCTATTCTATGGATGAAGCCAACGAAGTGTTTTGTCTATTCTACAGACGAAACCATCCTACCATATTAGTTTCCCTATTGGTTATGTGATTGGTCTGACACACCATTCACCTTTGTCTATTTTGCAGACGAAGCCAAGGAAGTGTTTTGTCTATTCTACAGATGAAACCATCCTACATAACCACAGTAGTTCCCATATGGTTACAGAAGACTCTCCTTTTCATTATTCTTGGGGCATGCAAACCTTTTTCAATTTCTTTTTCTAGTTTTTTAGCTTTTTAGTTTTTTAGTTTTGTCATTTCTAGCTTTTTAGTTTTGTTTCTTCTAGATTTTTAGTTTTTTCGTTTCAAGCTTGCATAAAAAAGAAAACTAAAACCGAGCATAGTTCCCCCATGGTTTAAGCTCGTTAAAAAATAAACCCACCACTGAGCATGGTTCCCCACGATTCAAGCTCGTTAAAAAATGAACCCACCTCCGGTAAATAACCTTTGTGATTTCCATGCTATCAGCCTTTTGAGCCTTGGTTGTGTTCCTCCCATCACCTCTATTCTTTTGGCCAATCATATTCTTTTGAGGAATAGCTACGATGAGTAGTCTTATTAGCCAACCTCTTCATATCACCATGTTTTGAGAAGTTCCAAGCTTACCCATAACCAGTTGCTACCCTAGACACCACTCGTTCCTCAAAAACAAGTCTCCTTTAAACCCTTTTCAGACTCGTTAAATATGAAAAGATTGTTAAGCATTCTAGCTTTTTAAAGTGCTTAGAAATATCGAGTCCCCATTAACCTCTTTTCAGACTCGTTAAATATGAAAATATTGTTGAGCAATTGGCCTTTCCAGCTCGTTAAAGTGATTGTAAGTGTCATCCATCCTGTATATTTTAATCTTTTTTGGACCTGATGTTGGCATTATGGTTCTGGTATGATTTCAGACGTTGTACTTGATGGCAACACCCATGACATGGCTCTCATTTTGATAAAAATAAAGAAGTACGCAGGAGAACAGTTCAGCAGGTGCGTACCCGCAGGTATGCCATGCAGGGACCGCGTCCAAATACGCGGATTACCTATCCATGAGGTGCGTACCCCAGTGCACACATTCCAAGGTAGTTAAGCACCCACACATGGGGTTTCTCATGGTATTTAGCCAACAGTATTGGGTTATCATGGTTTTTGATCCGTGGTATTGATTATTTTATTATTATTATTGAGCCCCATGATCCTTGATTTGAGGAAGAGCTTGCCTATATAAAGCAAAGGAGATCATTTGGCTTTAGCATCTTTTGTGTCTTTGAATATCTTAAGATCTGATCTATTGGGTTCTCGATCCTTAAAAGATTGATTTATAAAGGAGAAGTCAGAAGCGAATTGGCGAAGGGTGATCTCTTGAGCACAAGTTCAGATCTGAGCATCTGAGGTTATTTTAGCCCTAGTCCAAGGTACGCAGAGGCGCCGAAGGTTCAGTGCGTGGGTACGCAGAGGCGCCGAAGGTTCAGTGCGTGGGTACGCAGAGGCGCCGAAGGTTCAGTGCGTAGGTACGCAGAAGTGGCGAAGGTTCAGTGCGTAAGTACGCAGGGCAACAGTGGTTCAGGTGCGTGCTTTCTGTAGCAGCACGTGGCGCGATTATTCTTCTGGGTGCGTACTTTCTGAGAAGTACGCGGCGCGATACTGTTTTTGGGTGCGTACTGTACGCAGTTCAGTAAAAGGAGCAGAGCGTGGCCACGCAGGGCAGAAGAAGGAGATCTGCGGGTATACGCAGAGAAGAAGAAGGTGAACTGCGTAGCAACGCAGGCCAGTAAAAGAAAAACCGCGTATCTGTGTTAAGATCTTCTGTTGGTTGAATTTTTCTGTTGGAAAGGTGTTCTGGGTTCTGTTCTATTACTGTTGATCTGGTTATTATAGCTGACTGTATAATTTATATGTACTTGATGATCATTTGATGTATATGGATCCAGTTTGAAAATTTATGAAAAGTGGTCATTGAAAAGAAGTAGGGGGTTGTAGCTCCCTTTCAGGAGAGACTGGAAAATGAGAGAGAGTTGTAGCTCTCAGCAGGTTGCAGCCTGCGTACTGGTAAAGGACTGCACCAGTACAAGAGCATTGTAAAAGGAGTTTCTAATTTGAAAGAAGATAGAGACATATTGCAGCAGGTGGTTTTCACCCACATTGGGTTTCCACCTTATATCTGGTGTTCTTTGATGTGACTGTCTGATTTTTCTTGTTCATGCTCATTATTTATGGTATTGGTATGCAAAAATAAGTCAAAGTATAAATAAGAAAGATTTGGTAAAAGAATTAGATAATACTGATTCACCCCCCCTCTCA
>APFE031074538.1:0-36144 GCA_000404065.3 Pinus taeda
GTATAAATGCAACAAATGGATTTATCCTATCACAAGATAAGCTACTTGTTTGGTTTTATAGTCTTGGAGAGTTAATTACTCACCTACTCCAAGACACTAGCCTGATCTATATTGGTGCTTCAGAGCCCTAGAAAAATAAAAATTTCTAAGTTAATTTTACTTAAGCGTTGATTTTAATGGCTGTTCTTTAAGACAAAGGTGATGGAGATGAAACTTGATGGTGTATAGACTCGACTCCAATTCTCTAAAAGATGCACCTAAGATGATTTACACTATTTTTCTTTTCAATGAATTTTCTAATTAAGAGAGTTGAGAGAATGCAATCTTTTGATAAAAAACAACTTTCTTAATAGACAATCAAAGAAACAATTCTCTTTATCTTTCAAAGCACACAAAACATGACCACTCTTTACTTCACGAAAAAATTCCTTTCTCTTTCAAAGATGTCAAATGCTACTCTAAAGCAAACTTCAAAGGAGATCGTTGATATTTTCCTATTTAATAAAAGCATGTAAAACTAATCTAATCAAAGCAATTTCAAGATCTATGAAAATCTATGAAAAATCACTCAAAAGCAATTCAAAGGAAATTTACCTAATCTTTCACTAACAAGTAAATCTAAGAAGAAAAAGCCTACTAAGATGATTCCGGGATATTTTACTTGGAAACAATCAGTCCAAGGACAAGTTTATGCAGAATCACAAACTAATCAAAAAAAAAATTCAATCTCTTTTTGTTCTTTTTGAAAATGAAATTCACAACTTTAAATGAGCAAGCTATATCGAAATTTTGCAAAGAGGCAACACAAAGGTAGGTCGCTCACGCGGGTAAATTTTTACAACTTGTCCGACTCCTAAGAAGACTGACAAAACCAGAGATATCTAAGGCTTCGCAACTTGTAAACCCAAAGTCACTACAGGACCAATATAAAAATCAAAACCCTAATGCTAAAACTTCAACGAATTTCACTAAAACTTTCGACACTAATGGAACAAGTGCAGGTGAAGATTTTTGATAGTCAACCAGTGGATCTGGGAAGTAAAGACTAGGAAAAACAAAATATAAAGGGAAAAAATGAATAAAAATGGAATTTTCTCAAATTTAACAGGGTACGCAGGCAGCCTGTTTAACCAGGTGCGCCTACGCTCTGTGTACAAAGATACAGTGCGTACAAGTACGCACTTTGTCTAACGCAGAGGGTGCGTACTGCTGTAAAATGAAGAAAAACTAAAATCAAACTAGAGCTAAGCCACCCAAAAACACAGTCAAGCAACCAAAAAACAAAAGAAACAAGACTCTTTTCAGATCAAATTAATACTCAAAGGAAAAATCAATCACATCAATGGATTCCCCAGTGGAGTCGCCAATTTGTCATGTGGAAAGAGTTATTTTTGCGGACAAACCTAACCTCCCTATGAGTCTAAGACTCTCTAGTGACAAACAAACCAAACAAGAGCAATCCTTCTCTAAACACACATTATTCTATGAGAGATCAAGTGTTTTCCGATCTTACCTTAGGTCCAACGCTTGTTGTAGCAGTCCAGCCTTGCTGATCCAGATGAGCTCCTCCTTCACTTTAAGACCTGCATACACTAACAAATCAAACGATTACATAACACCTGAATATTCATCATAAAACAAAGCATATTCATCACATAGACCAAGGAGTACATGAAATAATTCATTAACAACAAATCATTGAGAAGAATGGACTTATTTGTATTAAATAATCAAAAAGGGACCATTACAACCTGAGCCTTGGTGTTGTGCAAGCTCCTCCCAGGGTCCAGCAAGAGATTTCCTCTACTTTGACAAGCTCACCCACTCCCAATATGGCAACAAGGGAGGATAGTGATCTCTCCTCACAAGTCAACAATGGAAGTCCTAATTCCAGCAGCATTTACCCTTTAGAATGTTCAGCTTTCAACCTCCCCTCCTCTGGCCCAATGCCTGTATTTATAGTATTCTAGAGGAGGTTATTCAGTTCCAACATCAATGGGATACTCCCTCTTTTGGATGGGGTAGCTCCTCTCTTGATGGGATAAGCTCCTCTATCATAGGGATGCATGAACCATCTGGAGGCGCTCAATACACGTCAAACACTCTTCTAGAAGGATCTCGAAGTGACCACAAGTAACTTTTTAGAGATGAAACTCGCGCCTTTTGACCTTTACAGGGGTACGCACCCAACCTTTAGCTTACAGAGTGTACAAGTACGCAGGTACAGTGTATTTGGGGTGCGTATACGCAGGCAAGGTAGAGAGAAACTGCGTACCCAGAGATAAACATGTTTTTAAGTGACTTTCTCTCTTTTTGAATTCTTGACATGAAGAGCAGAGGTATTAGGCTTGACAAGGAGGATAATATGACTATTGATGGAGCCATATTAACTGTAGATAGTCATGGTGACAAATTTCAGTGTAACAGAAACATAAGAAGATGAGATAGTTGAATGTCACAGTATGTGGGACTTCATTTTTCCTAACTTTGATACTAAAAGTGAACAGGAAGCTCTCCCAGTAAATACCAGAAGTAAAATCATTGCAGAGCTTGTTCAAACAACTCAAAAAAAGAAAAATAGAAGCCCTCCTACCAAAGATAAAGCTCCCATGAAGAAATCTCCAGTTTTTCCTACCCAAAATTAGCCATCATCATCGAGTCCACCCTCATCATCTAAGACATTGGTAGTCTCTAACTCTATGGATTACGGCATTATTGAAGACATGAAGAAGACTAGAGTGAATATTTCTTTATTTGAGCTTAGCGAGCTCAAACATCAACAAAAAATGTTACTAAAAGAGTTAAATGCAGTACCTTCTTCTCCTCTTCCAAATGTTGTATTATCCAAGGCAGCTAAATGATTAGGTAAGCCACCATCGGATAAAGTACACACTACTGATGCTGTTTTCATTAGAGATAGATCTAATTCTCATACTCCTCCTTTTCTCTTGACCTATGAGATCTACAATAGAAATTTTTACAACTGCTTAATAGATTCAGAAGCTTCATCAAACATAATGTCAGCGCCAGTTTTCTCAAAATTAAACATTGATCCCCAAAAATTTGTAGTACATATTGTTAAGTTAGATCGAACTAAGGTTCAAGTCTTAGAAGAGATTAATTTAGTCACCATTAGGTTATCAACTGACCCTAGAGTAGTCCAAAGAATTGATATATTGATTGCTGAAATCCCTGAATTTTATGGTTTAATTTTAAGCATGGATTGGTCTGAGAAACTCTATGGTTATACTTCTATTGATTGGTCTCATATGTGGCTTCCCTATAAAGGGAAATCAAATCAAAATAAAATCGATGGGGAGAAACACATGACCCATACTGTAATGGAGTTTGAGCTGGAAAACAAACCTATAGCTTTCAATAACAACATTCTCAGAAATTACTCAGCCAAATCATTCTTTGGTAATTTTAATGCTCAATCATCACCTTTTTCTGTTAATAGTTTCACATCACAGATATAAAATTTCTCTCATATGGATACCTCAAGGTGTGTTACTATTGCTAAGGAAATTGTAAATAAACCTGTAGATAAGCCTGTATTTTGGCCTTTATATTTTGATGGATCAAAATCCAATGATGGTGCAGGAGCAAGATGTATTTTAGTTAGTCCCAAGGGGGAAAAAACTATGCTATCATGCAAACTAGAATTTGAGTGTACAAATAATATTTTGAAATATGAGGCATTGATTCAAGGGCTCTATAAAGTAATAGGCCTAAAGACTCAATACCTAAAAGTATTTGGTGATTATGAGACTGTCATCAAATAGGTAAGGAACACTATCCATTGCCTTTCAAGACATCTCAAGCATTATCAGTCCCTGGTTCAAGACATCATATCTCATTTTCTAGCATTTAATATTTCTCCTATCCCTAGATCTCAGAATGCAGGAGCTAATCTATTAGCTAATGTTGCTTCTAAGCTCCTTCCATCTGAGGATTGCAATCCTGATAGATTTTTAGTTGAATTAATTTTTATACCATCTATTCTAGACAATGTCACCAATTGGCGAGTATTTAATCATGACGAAGACATTTTAAATTTCTTAACTTCTGAAAAATATTGATGAAAATGATCATGATCTTCAAAAAAAACAAATACCCAATGAGAATTA
This sequence comes from Pinus taeda, assembly GCA_000404065.3. Classification (NCBI taxonomy): domain Eukaryota; kingdom Viridiplantae; phylum Streptophyta; class Pinopsida; order Pinales; family Pinaceae; genus Pinus; species Pinus taeda. The sequence goes on from APFE031074538.1 coordinate 4,131, forward strand.
TATACCTAACTCTGTGGTCAAACTTGAAGATATCTATGATATCAAAGATAGGTTCAAAAAAGTCACAATTCAAAACTTCAAAGTTCTACTTTGAAGTTTGAATTAGCAAATCTTGGCACTGAGTCCAAACCACAAAATGTTAATCTAGGACTAGGGCTCACTTCAGAAGAAAGATTTTCTCTTATCAAATTGTTAAACAAATATAAAAATGTTTTTGTTTAGAATTATGACGATCTGAGGACGTATGATACTTCTATCATACAACACACAATTCCAATGATTTCTGAGGAGAAACCTGTACAACAAAAATTGAGGAAAACTCACCCAAATATGGAGAGTTAGATCAAAGTAGAGTTGAATAAAATCTTGAAAGCTAAGATAATTTTCCTAGTCAGAGATTCTAAATGGGTTTCAAACTTGGTACCTGTTAGGAAGAAGAATGGTGGTATTAGGATTTGAATTGACTTCAGGAATCTCAATAAGGCATGCCAAAAAGATAATTTCCCATTACTAACAATGGAGTAGACACTTCAGTCAGTAGCTAGTTCAGAGTTGATGTCTTTACTGGATGGTTTTTCTGGATATAACCAAATACTGGTACATCCAGATGACAGACTAAAAACTACATTCATAACCAAATCGGGAACATATGCCTATTAGAAAATGCCTTTCAGTTTGATTAATGCTAGACCCACTTTCCAAAGAGCAATGGCAAGCCATTTTTTGTCTACCTAGACAACATAACTATCTTTTCCAAGAAAAGAGAAAACCATGTACATGATTTGAAACAAATCTTCGAACGATGTAAAAGGTATGAGATTTCTTTAAATCCCAAGAAATCATTATTCGCTCTTGATGAAGGTAAACTCTTAGGATTTATTGTATCTAAAGATGGTATTTACATTCATCCAAACAGAATCAAAGATATTTTTTATATTCCTCTGCCACACAATAAAAAATGAATGCAATGATTTTTAGGACAGATAAATTTTGTGAAAATATTTGTTCCTAATTTTTCTCAGATTGTTTTACCTTTATAGACCATGATTAAGAAAAATTTAGTTTTCAAATGGGGACATAACGAAAAATAAGCTTTTGATTCAATCAACTAGGAAATCATTAATGATCTTGCATTGAATACTCCCAATTTTTCTAATCATTTTATTTTGTACACTTTAGCTATTGAAACATCTTATGCAGTTGTTTTAACGCAAATCTATGTTCAACAAATTGAAGCACCCATCTCCTTCTTCAGTTCTAATTTACAAGGTGATGAACTTAACTATTCCGAAGTATAAAAACAAGATTTTGCTATGTTTAAATCTATCAAACACTTTAGGCCATTCCTCCTAAAAACACATACAAATGTAATAGTCCCATTCTCTGTAGTGAGACAATTGCTAGTCCAAAGGGGAGTACAAGAGAAGAGAGCCAACTAGGTTATAGTATTATAGGAGTATGATATAGATATTAAACCAGTGAAAATTCTAAGAGGACAAGGTTTTTGCAAGGTATTAGTAGGAACTTCTAATATTCCAAAACATGAAGATTTAGATAATCTCTTCATGTAAACAAGATAAGTATCATGAATTATGAATCTCAGGAAGATGTGGTCTTTTATTTGAAAATTGGATATGTTCCTCCTAGTTTCAGTTACAAAAACAAATGTGCCTTAAGATTAAAAGAAAAACACTTCGAAATCATTGATGATGTGTTATTTAGAAGGAATTATGATTCAATTTTGTTGAGATGCCTTGAAAAACTAAAGCACAGAAGGTTTTGGAGGAATTACATGATGGTCCAGCAAGTGGACATTTTGGAGGTGATACAACGGCTCACAAGATAATACATGTTGGATATTATTGGCCCACTTTGTTTAAAGACACCCATGAATATGTAAGGAAATGCAACATATGTCAAACTGCTAGTGGGAGATAAAGGAAACCAACCTTTCCTTTACAACCAGTGAACATTGAGCAACCATTTGAACAATTGGGGTTGGATTTCATAGGAGAGATTGTTCCACACTCTTCCAAGCAACACAGATACATCCTTACAGCCACGGATTACTTCACAAAGTGGGTAGAAGCAATTCCTTTGAAGGTAGCCAATTCTGATGCAATCATTGAGTTCATTGATCAATTCATCATTACTAGGTTTGGTGTACCTAATGCCCTTATTTTTGACAAGGCATCTTATTTTTCTCGAAGTACCATACTTGAATTTTCTCTTAAGAGAGGATTTAAATTAAAGTATTCTACAAACTACCACACTCAAGGTAATGGTTTGACAGAATCAACTAATAAGAATCTCATTAATATTATTAAAAAATTGTTGATTAGAATCAAAAGAATTGGCATAAGTCTTTGATATTTTCATTATGGGTAGACCACATAACTTATAAGACCTCAATAGGTACTTCTCCATTCAGCTTAGTGTATGGGAAAGAAGTTGTAATATCAACAAACTTGGCACTCTCATCTCTGGCCCTAGTACAATTGATTGAAGAAAATCCTTCATCCTCTATTCAATTAAGATATGATCAAAACCTTAAATTAGAGGAGGAAAGGGAAAAAGCCAAAATCACACATGAAAATCATCAACAAGTCATTAAATATTCTTTTGATGCAAATTCTACCAGCCCAAAAATTGTACAATCGGTGATCTTGTTTTGAAATACGACAAAGAAAACGAAGGCAAAGGAAAACATACCAAATTTCAAAAGAAGTGGCTTGGACCATTTAAAATCATTGAGAAGATAGGCTCATCAATGGTCATGCTGCAAGACCTATCAGGAAAGAGAGATTCTCTTCCTATGAATGGACTTATCTTGAAGAAATTCTTTACTTAAGGAGGTAACCCCTTCTTACGTGTAAATATTCATTATGCAAGTTTGTTTATTTTAAATTCTTGTAGATAATAAGGTTGTAAATAGTCTTCCATTGACCTTTTACTATTGGAAATTTCTTTAAGAAAATATTGTAAATACTTACTTTCAATGGATGGAAACCTTTAAGGAAAAGACTACAATTTTAGAAAGATAGATAAAATAAAATAAACTCCAAGAACCTCTTTTAGATTTGTAAAATATTCACAAGCCTTGAAAATACTATAAATCATTCTGAATTTTAAATAGCCAAGAGAGGTTATTTGTAAGAAGTTAAGACTTTTCCAAACTTAGCATCTATAACTCTAAAATTGTCATCCATAAACTCTTAAGGAGAAAGTCATTCACCCCATCCAGTAAGTTCATGATTTTTCAAAGTGTAATTCTAAAATATGTTTGATATAAAAGATAAGGGGTCTAATCATGAGCCTTCTTACCATGATCATAGGGAACTTACCAATACTGCATATCATAACAGGGTAATGGCTTATAATCATAAGATAAGGGGTCTCATCATGAGCCAACCTGTTCAATTCAAGTACAACTAGTGAATGGAATTGTCAACAGTTGGCCACCAAACCAGGACAATGGCTTTTTATCTTTTAAAAATTGAAAGAACAAAATTCAAAAAAGAAAAAAAATATATGTAAACATATTTTTTTGAATTTATCTTTCAAAAGTTATACTCTTATATGGATGGGACAATGAATGATTAGTGGTTAAAAGGTAACCCTGTTGAGACTATAAATGTCTACTAACAACAGAGACACTAACTGTGACAACAGAGTAAACTTAACAGCTAAGTTGGAGAAGCTGCCTCCTTTATCTATATCAACCAATCAAAGATTGAAGAAGCCCAAAATTCTTTTATTTCTAAGATTGGAAAAGAAATTAAAAAAGATTGTCATTATATTCAGAGTTAATTTTTATTTAACTATTATTATATGGTTTTCTTTATCCTCAGTGGTTTCCAAATTAAGAAAGTTATAGATATTGCATTATTTTCTCCCATTGAATCGCCAATTGTTGTGTTATACAACAACCCTCCCCATTTCAAAATTTTTATCTAACATTTCAACAAGAAATGGGTCCCCTTTTTAGAACTCAAATAAAATCAATAAAACTTTTTAAAAAGTCAATAGTTGTGATAATTATTTTTCTTTTAGGTTAAGTTCAACAACAATCACAACTTTGCAAAATCTATACATCACATGAAAATCCTTATGAAAATGTCTGATCCGATTTAAATATTAAACAAGACCTTGTCATAAAACAAATATAAATGAATGTGTTGCATCCTTTGTTTAAAAGATAGACCTAAGGTTTCCATTGGCAATCATCGATGCGATAATGCCATCATAAAGTGCATATCAGAAATTATCAAGGAAACATTCCAAGGGTTCGTATAAATATTCTGATGCGATAAGTCGATCGCAATCGGCCATCGCAGAAAGCATGAAATGCATAACAAATGCCCATTTTGAATCCACCGATGTGATTTATCACAATCAGAACTTTACAAAGGAAACATTTAACCATCACAGTTATACCTCCCGATCTGTGATATGCGATTAATCGTTGATCACTGATCAGGAAGTTACGATATTTATTTTAAAAGAATCGTTATCAATATTCCCAATGCGACATATCTTTATGGCATTTAAGTGTCACATTGGCAGTTATGGAAAATCATTAATTAAGCAGCTATGGTTGAATCCTTCAAGGATTTCATCCGTGGTGTAATATATCAAATCCATAACACTCATTGCGCTTAATTGTCGTTAATCTTGTATACTGTATATTAGCTTTGAGAAAATATTTCCTCTGTTATGTTCTTTTGTTTTGTTGTGTAGAGAAAGTCTGAATTTATGAATCTAGAGAAAATGACGAAGAAATCAAAGAAACCAAAGGTTCTCGTCATAACCAAAGAGGAACCAGTAAAAAAATGTCTTGATAACTGATACTACCTACCTCGGTCTAGGCCATGCTTCATGGGAAAGCATATATAATTTACTGGAAGCTGAGGATTGAGAAGAGATTGAAGAAGAGAAGGGAACAACAGATTCCATTGACAAGTCAGAGAGTACTCATATTATTCATGGTTATCCAGGAAATGGAAAGGCTCGGTAAATCCACTGTTAGTACTAGCAATACTTCGTGCCAATGACAGATCATAAGAAATAAAGCACATGCATATGCCATGCCTGCAAAAACTAGTGAGGAAAAACATACATGCAACTCTGTACCAACTATATAAATATGTTGTAGCTTTTGATCCCGATTTTCTCTTGTGCCTTCCTACTCTTCATTTTCCTTCTTTCTCCAAAATCCAAATATGCCACACCTTCCAAGAGTTCTCCTAGAAAACTCTAAGTATCCAAGAGTATGAGAGAGAGAGAGAGAGAGAGAGAGAGAGTAATGAGAGAGCTCCAAATTGAAATGAAAAAAAGGTTACCAACTAATTCTCATAAGGCTTTCTATGAATGAGGCCTCTATTTTCATCATTTTCCATTATTTTCCATCAATTTCCTCCTTGCATGAAACCTGTGACCTTTCACCTCCCTTTTCTCCTAATTTCCATTATTTTCATAAATAATTGTGCCAAAAATGCCATTTTTCCTTTCCAAAGCATTAGCCATTTCCTTTTCCAATTTCCTTATCCACTAATAACCAAATGAACACCTGCACTAGGACGTATTGCCCAACATTTATCTTGGAATAAGTTTCTTATCAACCATAGTTATTATTTTTCCTTTATTAATTTTATTGAATGGAATTTTCACTAGGGATATTATAGAACCTGTCTCCTTGGAGAAACAACATCCTTGGTGTTCGAAAACACTTATAACCATAGGATTGTTGTAAGAAAAATATACTTTCAATGGAGCATTATAACTTAGCTTCTTGTAGTATTTACAATGATCAACATGCGGAGAAGAAAACTAACATGAAAACATAACAACATAACATCATAATGACATAACACCCATACTCGGTATTGGAGCTTTATAACATAGATCATGGTGGTATTCACATCCATATACATATGTACATATACCAAACATCGTGAAAACACATGTGCCAAAACATATAACAAGACATATACCAAAACACCATACCAAAATTGCATTGCCTCACCTAAAAAAAAAAAAAGGATACATAGCCCGCATTTGATCTGCCATCTCCCATGTAGCTTCATCGGGCCTAAAGTGCTTCCATTAGACTATAATCTTCTCAGTTGCTTTGTTTCACAACATAAGCACCCTTTTCTGCAATATACACTGAGGCTGCAATTGGAATTCTCTATCTGGTTCCACCTGCATTACAGACGAGTCAATCACATGATCAAAATGTTTAACATACTTCTTAAGAAATGAAACATGGAAAAAATTATGGAATTTCACTATTGGAGGTAGTGAAATTCAATAGGCTACTGGCTCAATCCTCTCAACAATACTAAAGGGTCCACAAAACTATGGTGTTGGCTTGCCACATGATCCAATCCGTATGGAGCTCTTCTTCAATTTGATGCACTAGTACACATGTTCCCCTGCCTGGAACTCCTTGAAAGGCCTATTCCGATCTGCATAAATCTTCTGCCTATCCTATGATGCTTTCAAATTCTTTTTGATTACTTGCATATTCTATTCCATGTCTGTTAACATGTTTGGTCCAATCAACACCCTGTTAACTGGATCACTCCAGCTGATGGGCGTATTTCAACTCTGCCCATACAAGGCATCAAATAGACTCATCCTCAAAGATTCATGATACCATTATTGTAATCAAACTCTAACAGTGGAAGATAATCTTCCCACTCTCATTTTTGATGCATCATATACATCCTCAACAGGTCCTTGAATATCTTGTTGGCCCTCTTTGTCTATCCATCTGTCCTCGGATGATAAGTTGTACTGAATGCCAAATTTGTGCCCAAACCTCCAAACAACTCCTTCCAAAATTTGGAAGTGAAATTTTCATCGTCGTTTGACATAATCCCTTTTAGAATAACACGAAATATGACCACGTCTCAGATGAATACCTATGCTACATCACTCGCTGAGAACATAGACCTCACTAGAATGAAGTGCACAACCTTTGTCAACCTTTCCACAATAACTATGATGGAATCATGATGTTTCATTGTCCTTAGCAAACCTGTGATAAAGTCCATGGAAATGAAATCCCATTTCCACTTTGGAATTGCAATTCGTTGTAGCAGTCCACATGGATGCTTACATTATGCCTTCACACACTGACAATCAAAACATCTAGCCACATACTCTGCTACATCCTTCTTCAAATTCGACCAATAATAGAATTTCCTCACTGTAGTCAATGTCTTCTAATAAACTAGGTGACCTTAATAATGATTTTCATGAAACTCCCTCAAGATCACCTTCTTGAGCTCACTGCTATGAGGCACATATATCCTGTCTTTGAACCTAACCAATCCATACGTTGTAAGGAAATAGTCCACATCTTGTGCACCTGCACATGTACCTGTACCTATATAATTACTTATACCTATACCTATAAATTTACATGTACTTGTACCTATACATGTACCTATACATGTACCTGTACATGTACTTGTACTATCCCATGTACTTGCAATAGTAGTCTACTACAACTTGTGCACATAAACTCCATATATCTAACATCTTGTGAACCTGCCTCCAAGACCCTATCGTATAAGTTTTTTCCATAAGAGCTCATAACTCCTAAGTGATTTACATGTACCTGCTTGCTTAGAGCATCTTCCACCCTCTTCTCTTTACCATTGATATATCATATCTCTATATCAAAATCACTAACCATAGCCAACCACTGAGTCTGCCTACCTATAACACCCTCCTCCAACATCTAATGAGGAAATCGGTTGGCCGGGGTAAACATGCAAGCAGAGGCCACTATGATAAGATTCAACCTCCTTGGTGGCTTTAAGCAAATCAAATCAATGAAACATCACACAAAATCATCCAATATCATCAACAAAATGTTTAGGAGATAAATCAACAACTCAAAAAACCTGTCCCTAGGTCCCGTTGCTAATTGAGAAACTTAGGGCAGGGTAACACTCCCCAGACACTGCCCAAGTGAGTTAGTCTCTAAACTAATTCTCCTTTTTCCTAGCATTCTAGGATTTGAGCCACCTTTTCTGGCCTAGAGCCCAGGACACTGCCCTGAATGGAATGATAACTTAAAATTGGTAAGAATATAAAGAAACAAGGATGCAAAAGTAATAAGTTAAGCAAGACCATAACCAAAACCCTACTAGCCATGACCAATAGTTCGTCAAACATATCATCAACATGTAATCTACAGGTGTATATAACATAATTAAATGTAGGTATCTCATACTTATCTGAGAATCATTATGATCCATTGTTCCCTCATGCAATTTTTTGCATTATCCTCCATTAAGTCATAAACGCATTATCCATTCACATATAAGTAAAAACATGTTGAGAGCCATACATAGATTTTTTCATAAAATGTGCATATAACCAACATAATAGGAACATAAATACAATAAGCATATCATCCATGAAATCCATAAATACATCAATACCTTTACACATGAAAATCAAGGGAATAGATTTCTCATTAATGAATGAAATGAACCAACCAGGGATGGGACCACCATGTTCCACCCAACCATAGAATAACTGAGGCAAATATCTCTTCATACATTCACCCTAGTGCCATATTCCAAGCATGAATGTGGAATCTCATAGAACACATCAATCAAAACTTATCCAGGGCTTCTAGAGGCCAACCACCTCAACCCATCAAATAGTGATTCCACTCTATGGTCGGACATCACCAAAAACCATCATCATATTGGTCTCCATCCAATCCTATGAGTTCTACCAAAGCGTTTGTCCAACCAAGGGTTCCAGAACTAGTGAATCAACTCACAAGCTATATAGGGCTTCCATAGTGTTTTTCCAACCAAGGCTTCCAGGAATAGTAACTCAACCCACCAAGGGATTCCAGAGAATTTTTCTAACCAAGGCTTCCAAGACTATTAACTCAACCCAATCTATTATAGGACTTCCATAGCATTTGTTCAACCAGGGCTTCCAGAACTAATAACTCAACCCAAGCTAAGGAAACATGAGAACCAACCAAAACAAAACAATGAAAGTAAACCCAAAATCACCATGGCTATCTAGGAAATGGAAAGGCTGAGAAATCCACTGTCAATCTAGGCAATCCTCCATGCCAATGACATATCACATCCAAGATACCACATGCATATTCCATGCATGCCCAAAACTAGTGACGAAATCATACATACAACTTGGTACCTACAAGAAAATATGATGTAGTTATTGATGCCGATTCCTTCTTGCACTTTCTTGCTCTTCCTTTTCGTTCTTGCTCCAAGAATCCAAGTATTCCACACCCTCCAAGAGTTCTCCAAGAAAACTTTAAGTGTCCAATAGTACGTGAGAGAGAGAGAATAATGAGAGAGAGCTCCAACACTAAACTGACAAAAGGTTACCAATTAATCCTCATAAGCATTTTTATGGATGAGGTCTCCATTTTCTTCATTTTACATTATTTTCCTTCATTTTCCTTCTCACACGTAGCTTATGACCTTTCACCTCATTTTTCTCCTAATTTCAATTATTTTCATAAATGAATGTGCCAAAAATACCATTTTGCGTATGCCTTAGCCATTGCATTTGTTAATTTCCTTAGCCATAAACAACCAAATGAACACCCCCTAGGATGTCTTGCCCAACATTTAGCTTCAAATAAGAATCCCAATCATCTATGGTTATTGTTATTAACATTTATTACATGGAATTTTCACCAGGTTTGTTACAAATCCCTCCCCCTTAGGGGACACCGTCCTTGGTGTTCAATCACACATATACCTCAACAACTTGCTGACAAAGGACAAGCTACTCATGGAGATTTCTAACATAGCTTGATGTAGTATTTACAATGAAATACTCACTCAATACATAACATTATGACACCAGGAAAATGTACTACATAGTGGAGGTTTATAAACAACTCATTACCGTATTTACAATGAAAGTCCTGCTCGAGACAACCTCATATGACATCATAACATCATGATAACATAACCACATGATAGGATAATAACATAACACCCATATCGCATAGTGGATCTTTATAACACAACTTGTTACAATATTTACATCCATACACGTGTGTACATACAAGAAAATCATAAAAATTATACATACCAAAACATAGATCAAACATATACTAAGCACCATAACTAAGCATATATGAAAACATCATATAGCATATATCAACAATCAGAAAGAATATATCAAATGATCATAAAGCATATATCAAACCATTATAAAGCATATATTGATCACCATAAAGCATACTCTAAACCAACATAAATAAAATACTAAACCATCATGAAGCATACACCAAGCCATCATAAGAAAATACTAAACTATCATAAACCAACTACCAAACCACCATAAGCAACCACCAAACCACCATATCAAGTTGCTTTGCCTCAACTAGAAAACAAGGAAGGATACATGGCTCGCATATAATCCCCCATCTCCCATGTAGCTTCATCAGGCCCAGAGTGCCTCCATTGCACTTTAACTCACTCTATTGCTTAGTTTTGGAGCATGAGCACCTTTTCTGCAATACAAAATGAGGCTCTGTCTGGAATTCTCCATTTGGTTCCACTTGTAATAAATATGACTTAATCACACGATCAACATCCTTAACATACTTCAAAAGCAAGGATACATTCAAAACATCGTGGACTTTCACTATCAAAGGTAGTGCAAGTCGAAAAGCTATTGGCCCAATCCTATCAATGACACTGAAGGGTCCATAAAATTGTGGTGCCAACTTGTCACATGAGCCTACCCGCAAGCAACTCTTCTTCAGTTTGATGAGCAAGTACACCCATTCCCCAACCTAAAACTCCTTCAACAACCTATTATTATTAGCATAAATCCTCTTCCTATCCTGTCTTGCCTTAGTATTTTTCTTGATCACCTACATCTATTGTTCCATGTCTGCCAACATATCTAGTCCAATCAATACTATGCTAACTAGATCACTCCAACTAATGGGAGTGTTACAACTGTGCCCATACAACCCCTTAAAGGGAATCATCCTCATTGACTCATGATAACCATTGTTGTATGCAAACTCAACCAAAGAGAGATACTCTTCCCACTTCCTTTGTTGATGCATCACATACATCCTCAAAATTTCCTTCAATATCCTATTGATCCTCTCTATATGTCCATCTATCTGCAAATGATAAGTTGTGCTGAAGGCCAACTCTATGTGTGAACCTGCAAATAACGCCTTCCAAAACTTGGAGGTGAACTTCACATCCCTGTCTGACATAATATTCTTCGGAACACCACGTATAATAACCACATCTGGGATGAATACCTATACCACATCACTAGTTGAGAACGTAGACTTTACCAGAACAATGTGTGCAACCTTTGTTAAACTGTCCATAATGACCATGATGGAATCATGTTGTTTCACTGTCTTTTGAGATCTTGTTATGAAACCCATGGAAATGACCTCCCATTTCCACACTGGAATCACGGTCGGCTGTAGAAGTCTACCTAGATGTCTACAGTCTTCCTTCACTCACTAACAATTTAGACATCTTGCTACAAATTTTGCTACATCCCTTTTTACATTTGGCCAATAGTAATATCTATTCACCACTTTGAGTTCCTGCTTATAACTTGGGTGACCTAAATACAGTTTCATGTGAAATTCCCTCAATATCACCTTCCTGTGTTTACTGATATCTGGTACATATATCTTGTCTCAAAACCTGACCAACCCATCTTCTATAAGACAATGATCCAAGTCATGTGCACCTACAACTATACCTATATCTGTGTCATCAACTATACATGTACCTGTACTATCACTTGTACCTATACCTGTAATATTACCCGTAACTTTAATATCACCTGTACCTCTACTCTGCTACAACCTTTGCACAATCTCCATATATCTGGCATCCTGTTTTCCTATGTTAAAATTGGAAACTAGGGAAAACATTCATGTGGTTCATCTTATTCATAACTTATAATATTTTTATTAGATTCCTCTCATCGAGAGGTGTAGGATTGATATAAAAATCATCTGATTCCGATAACTATACATGGAGATATGAATTTATTTTGATTATGGAATTATTATCAAGCCGACCTAAAACTCATGTAGGCTCAAAAATAGTCGCATCTATTCAAACACCAACGTTGTGTATAAATATAGGAGCACTTTTACTCATTTTCACTCGCTCATCTCATCACATCTCTCTCTCTCTACTGCACAGAAAAGAGTCTCTTCTCTACTGCACAGAAAAGGGTCTCCCTCTCACACATGTGAAGTCGGAAGCTACTAAAACTGAAGTTGTAACTGCAGATCCAAAGTTTGACCTACGTGGACCAGAATATATCCTCATTTGATCTATGTTGTAGGTTCATCTTAACCTCCTCTGAAAGCTGCAACTTTTGGTGGTGGAATCAAGTCAATCCGATGGACATTTTGCAAGATATCAACTGCCCTAGTTTGAAGGAAGCTGTTGAAACTGAAGCTGCAACTGCAGAAGTGAAGTTTGACCAGTGTGGACTAGAAGACCTCCTCATCTGAATTGTGCTATAGGTTCATCTAAACCTCCTCTAGAAGCTTCAACTTTTGGTTGTGGAATCAAGTCGATCCGACGGCTGGTTTGTGAGATATCGTCTGCCCTAGTTTGATGATGAAGCTGCTAATGCTGATGCTGTTGATCTAGGGTTTGCTACTATTGATATAAATCAGATTTATTGTACTATTTCTCTCTACTGAATTATTGAATATAAAAGAATATTTGATCAAAGGGATTCCCCACACATTGTGGGGTTTGTCCCTAGCTAGCCGCCACATCTTGTGTCCCTTCTCCTGGCTTGTTTTTTGTCAATCGTTTAATGTTCTATCTACACTTTACTTTATGTACATGTGATTGCTAATCTATGGAATATAATAAGAAAAAGAACTAAATTGTTATAAGCATAGAACATACCATAACTTAAGATGGTATCAGAGCTGAGGTGAAGACAAAGCCCGAGCAAGAGCAAGAGCAATCACCGAAGAGAAGATTGGCAAGGCTATCCTAAAAGAACTATGGGGTCCTCAAAACTCTTTCCTATCGAAGACAAACTCCGTGAGAAAGCTGACTATCACGGATTGGAGATGTCTATCGATCTAACCCTAGAAGATCAAGGAGTGTTGGACGATGTAAGAGGCAATATTGTTGAGCCTCCATCAAATGCATCAGCTACTGCACGGAACACATGGAAAACTGGAGAAGTCAAAATAGAAGATCATCTGGGACTCTATCGATAAACACTTGGTGGTCTACATCTCTGACCTGGACAACTGCAAGGAAATCTATATCAACCAATCAAAGATTGAAGAAGCCCAAAATGTTTCTATTTTTAAGATTGGAAAAGAAATTACAAAAAATTGTCATTATATTCAGAGTTAATTTTTATTTAACTATTGTTAGATGGTTTTCTTTATCCTCAGTGGTTTCCAAATTAAGAAAGTTATAGATATTGCATTATTTTCTCCTATTGAATCGCCAATTGTTGTGTTATACAACAACCCTCCCCATTTCAAAATTTTTATCTAAAACTTTAACAAGAAATGGGTCCCCTTTTTAGAACTCAAATAAAATCAATAAAACTTTTTAAAAAGTCAATAGTTGTGATAATTCTTTTGCTTTTAGGTTAAGTTCAACAACAATCACAACTTTGCAAAATGTATACAACACATGAAAATCCTTATGAAAATGTTTGATCCGATTTAAATATTAAACAAGACCTTGTCATAAAAGAGATATAAATGAATGTGTCGCATCCTTTGTTTAAAAGATAGACCTAAGGTTTCCATTGGCAATCATCGATGCGATAATGCCATCATAAAGTGCATATCAGAAATTATCAAGGAAACATTCCAAGGGTTCATATAAATATTCTGATGCGATAAGTTGATCGCAATCGGTCGTCGCAGAAAGCATGAAATGCATAACAAATGCCCATTTGGAATCCACCGATGTGATTTATCGCAATCAGAACATTACAAAGGAAACATTTAAGCATCACAGTTATACCTCCCGATCTGCAATATGCGATTAATCGCTTATCACTGATCGGGAAGTTATGATATTTATTTTAAAAGAATCATTATCAATATTCCCAATGCGACATATCTTTATGGAATTTAAGTGTCACATTGGCAGTTACGGAAAATCATTAATTAAGCAGCTATGGTTGAATCCTTCAAGGATTTCATCCGTGGTGTAATATATCAAATCCATAACACTCATTGCACTTAATTTTCGTTAATCTTGTATACTGTGTATTAGCTTTGAGCAAATATTTCCTCTGTTATGTTCTTTTGTTTCGTTGTGTAGAGGAAGTCTGAATTTATGAATCTAGAGAAAATGACGAAGAAATCAAAGAAACCAAAGGTTCTCGTCATAACCAAAGAGGAACCAGTAAAAAAATGTCTTGATAACTGATACTACCTACCTCAGTCTGGGCCATGCTTCATGGGAAAGCATATATAATTTACTGGAAGCTGAGGATTGAGAAGAGATTGAAGAAGAGAAGGGAACAACAGATTCCATTGACAAGTTAGAGAGTACTCGTATTATTCATGGTTATCCAAGAAATGGAAAGGCTCGGTAAATCAACTATTAGTACTAGCAATACTTCGTGCCAATGACAGATCATAAGCAATAAAGCACATGCATATGCCATGCCTGCAAAAACTAGTGAGGAAAAACATACATGCAACTGTGTACCATCTATATAAATATGTTGTAGCTTTTGATCCCGATGTTCTCTTGTGCCTTCCTACTCTTCATTTTCCTTCTTGCTCCAAAATCCAAGTATGCCACACCTTCCAAGAGTTCTCCTAGAAAACTCTAAGTATCCAAGAGTATGAGAGAGAGAAAGAGAAAGAGAGTAATGAGAGAGCTCCAAATCGAAATGAAAAAAGGTTATAAACTAATTCTCATAAGCCTTTCTATGAATGAGGCCTCTATTTTCATCATTTTCCATTATTTTCCATCAATTTCCTCCTTGCATGAAACCTGTGACCTTTCACCTCCCTTTTCTCCTAATTTCCATTATTTTCATAAATAATTGTGCCAAAAATGCCATTTTTCCTTTCCAAAGCATTAGCCATTTCCTTTTCCAATTTCCTTATCCATTAATAACCAACTGAACACCTGCACTAGGATGTCTTGCCCAACATTTATCTTGGAATAAGTGTCTTATCAACCATAGTTATTATTTTTCCTTTATTAATTTTATTGCATGGAATTTTCACTAGGGCTATTATAGAACCTGTCTCCTTGGAGAAACACCATCCTTGGTGCTCGAAAACACCTATAACCATAGGATTGTTGTAAGAAAAATATACTTTCAATGGAGCATTATAACTTAACTTCTTGTAGTATTTACAATGATCAACATGCGGAGAAGAAAACCAACATGAAAACATAACAACATAACATCATAATGACATAACACCCATACTCGGTATTGGAGCTTTATAACATAGATCATGGTGGTATCTACATCCATATACATATGTACATATACCAAACATCATGAAAACACATGTACCAAAACATATAACAAGACATATACCAAAATACCATACCAAAATTGCATTGCCTCACCTAAAAAACAAAGAAGGATACATAGCCCGCATTTGATCTGCCATCTCCCATGTAGCTTCATCGGGCCTAAAGTGCTTCCATTACACTATAATCTTCTCAGTTTCTTTGTTTCGCAACATTAGCACCTTTTCCTGCAATATACATTGAGGCTGCAATTGGAATTCTCCATCTGCTTCCACCCGCATTACAAACCAGTCAATCACATGATCAAAATGTTTAACATACTTCTTAAGAAATGAAACATGGAAAAAATCATGGAATTTCACTATTGGAGGTAGTGAAAGTCAATAGGCTACTGGCTCAATCCTCTCAACAATACTAAAGGGTCCACAAAACTATGGTGTTGGCTTGGCACATGATCCAATCTGTATAGAGCTCTTCTTCAATTTGATGCACTAGTACACATGTTCCCCAGCCTGGAACTCCTTGAAAGGCCTATTCCGATCTGCATAAATCTTCTGCCTATCCTACGATGCTTTCAAATTCTTTTTGATTACTTGGATCTTCTATTCCATGTCTGTTAACATGTTTGGTCCAATCAACACCATGTTAACTGGATCACTCCAGCTGATGGGTGTATTGCAACTCTGCCCATACAAGGCATCAAATAGACTCATCCTCAAAGATTCATGATACCCATTGTTGTAATTAAACTCTACCAATGGAAGATACTCTTCCCATTCTCATTTTTGATGCATCATATACATCCTCAACAGGTCCTTGAATATCTTGTTGGCCCTCTTTGTCTATCCATCTGTCCTCGGATGATAAGTTGTACTGAATGCCAAATTTGTGCCCAAACCTCCAAACAAGTCCTTCCAAAATTTGGAAGTGAAATTTTCATCATCGCTTGACATGATCCTCTTTATAATAACATGAAATATGACCACGTCTCACATGAATACCTATGCTACATCACTCAGTGAGAATGTAGACATCACTAGAATGAAGTGCACAACCTTTGTCAACCTTTCCACAATAACTGTGATGGAATCATGATGTTTCACTGTCCTTAGTAAACCTGTGATAAAGTCCATGGAAATGAAATCCCATTTCCACTTTGGAATTGCAATTCGTTGTAGCAGTCCACCTGGATGCTTACATTATGCCTTCACACGTTGACAATCAAAACATCTAGCCACATACTCTACTACATCCTTCTTCAGATTTGACCAATAATAGAATTTCCTCACTGCAGTCAATGTCTTCTAATAAACTAGGTGACCATAATAATAATTTTCATGAAATTCCCTCAAGATCACCTTCTTGAGCTCACTTCTATGAGGCACATATATCCTGTCTTTGAACCTAACCAATCCATACGTTGTAAGGAAATAGTCCACATCTTGTGCACCTGCGCATGTACCTGTACCTGTATAATTACTTATACCTATACCTATAAATTTACATGTACTTGTACCTATACATGTACCTATACATGTACCTGGTCATGTACTTGTACTATCACATGTACTTGCAATAGTATTCTACTGCAACTTGTGCACATAAACTCCATATATCTAACATCTTGTGAACTTGCCTCCAAGATCCTATCCTATAAGTTTTTTCCATAAGAGCTCATAACTCCTAAGTGATTTACATGTACCTGCTTGCTTAGAGTATCTTCCACCCTCTTCTCTTTACCATTGATATATCATATCTCTAAATCAAAATCACTAACTATAGCCAACCACTCAGTCTGCCTACCTGTAACACCCTCCTCCAACATCTAATGAGGAAATCGGTTGGCCGGGGTAAACATGCAAGCAGAGGCCACTATGATAAGATTCAACCTCCTTGGTTGCTTTAAGCAAACCAAATCAATGAAACATCAGACACAGTCATCCAATATCATCAACAAAATGTTTAGGAGATAAATCAACCACTCAAACAACCTGTCCCTAGGTCCCGTTGCTAATTGAGAAACTTAGGGCAGGGTAACACTCCCCAGACATTGCCCAAGTGAGTTAGTCTCTAAACTAATTCTCCTTTTTCCTAGCATTCTAGGATTTGAGCCACCTTTTCTAGCCTAGAGCCCAGGACACTGCCGTGAATGGAATGATAACTTAAAATTGGTAAGAATACAAAGAAACAAGGATACAAAATTAATAAGTTAAGCAAGAACATAACCAAAGCCCTACTGGCCATGACCAATAGTTCGTCAAACATATCATCAACATGTAATCTACAGGTGTATATAACATAATTAAATGTAGGTATCTCATACTTATCTCAGAATCATTATGATCCATTGTTCCCTCATGCAATTTTTTGCATTATCCTTCATTAAGTCATAGACGCATTATCCGTTCACATATAAGTAAAAACACGTTGAGAGCCATACATAGATGTTTTCATAAAATGTGCATATAACCAACATAATAGGAACATAAATACAATAAGCATATCATCCATGAAATACATAAATACATCAATACCTTTACACATGAAAATCAAGGGAATAGACTTCTCATTAATGAATGAAATGAACCAACCAGGGATGGGACCACCATGTTCCACCCAACCATAGAATAGCTGAGGCAAATATCTCTTCATACATTCACCCTAGTGCCATATTCCAAGCATGAATGTGGAATCTCATAGAACGCATCAACCAAAACTTATCCAGGGCTTCTAGAGGCCATCCACCTCAACCCATAAAATAGTGATTCCACTCTATGGTCAAACATCACCAAAAACCATCATCATATTGGTCTCCATCCAATCCTCTGAGGGCTACCAAAGCGTTTGTCCAACCAAGGGTTGCAGAACTAGTGAATCAACTCACAAGCTATATAGGGCTTCCATAGTGTTTGTCCAACCAAGGCTTCCAGGAATAGTAACTCGACCCACCAAGGGATTCCAGAGAATTTTTCTAACCAAGGATTCCAAGACTATTAACTCAACCCAATCTATTATAGGACTTCCATAGCATTTGTTCAACCAGGGATTCCAAAACTAATAACTCAACCCAAGCTAAGGAAACATGAGAACCAACCAAAACAAAACAATGAAAGTAAACCCAAAATCACCATGGCTATCTAGGAAATGGAAAGGCTAAGAAATCCACTGTCAATCTAGGCAATCCTCCATGCCAATGACATATCACAACCAAGATACCACATGCATATTCCATGCATTCCCAGAACTAGTGACGAAATCATACATACAACTTGGTACCTACAAGAAAATATGATGTGGTTACTGATGCCGATTCCTTCTTGCACTTTCTTGCTCTTCCCTTTCGTTCTTGCTCCAAGAATCCAAGTATTCCACACCCTCCAAGAGTTCTCCAAGAAAACTCTAAGTGTCCAAGAGTATGTGAGAGAGAGAGAATAATGAGAGAGAGCTCCAACACTAAACTGACAAAAGGTTACCAATTAATCCTCATAAGGATTTTTATGGATGAGGCCTCCATTTTCTTCATTTTCCATTATTTTCCTTCATTTTCCTCCGCACACATAGCTTGTGACCTTTCACCTCATTTTTCTCCTAATTTCAATTATTTTCGTAAATGAATGTGCCAAAAATACCATTTTCCCTATGCCTTAGCTATTGCATTTGTTAATTTCCTTAGCCATAAACAACCAAATGAACACCCCCTAGGATGTCTTGCCCAACATTTAGCTTCAAATAAGAATCCCAATCATCTATGGTTATTGTTATTAACATTTATTACCAGGTTTGTTACAAATCCCTCCCCCTTAGGGGACACCGTCCTTGGTGTTCAATCACACATATACCTCAACAACTTGCTGACAAAGGACAAGCTACTCATGGAGATTTCTAACATATCTTGATGTAGTATTTACAATGAAATACTCACTCAATACATAACATTATGACACCAGGAAAATGTACTAAATAGTGGAGGTTTATAAACAACTCATTACCGTATTTACAATGAAAGTCCTGCTCGAGACAACCTCATATGACATCATAACATCATGATAACATAACCACATGATAGGATAATAACATAACACCCATATCGCATAGTGGATCTTTATGACACAACTTGTTACAATATTTACATCCATACACCTGTGTACATACAACAAAATCATAAAAATTATACATACCAAAACATAGATCAAACATATACTAAGCACCATATCTAAGCATATATGAAAACATCATATAGCATATATCAACAATGAGAAAGAATATATCAAATGATAATAAATCATATATCAAACCATTATAAAGCATATATTGATCACCATAAAGCATACTCTAAACCAACATAAAGAAAATACTAAACCATCATGAAGCATACACCAAGCCATCATAAGAAAATACTAAGCTATCATAAACCAACTACCAAACCACCATAAGCAACCACCAAACCATCATATCAAGTTTCTTTGCCTCAACTAGAAAACAAGGAAGGATACATGGCTCCCATCTAATCCCCCATCTCGCATGTAGCTTCATCGGGCCCAGAGTGCCTCCATTGCACTTTAACTCATTCTATTGCTTAGTTTTGGAGCATGAGCACATTTTCTGCAATACAAAATGACGCTCTGTCTGGAATTCTCCATTTGGTTCCACTTGTAATAAAGATGACTTAATCACACGATCAACATCCTTAACATACTTCTTAAGAAAGGATACATTGAAAACATCGTGGACTTTCACTATCAAAGGTAGTGCAAGTCGAAAAGCTATTGGCCCAATCTTCTCAATGACACTGAATGGTCCATAAAATTGTGGTGCCAACTTGTCACATGAGCCTACCCGCAAGCAACTCTTCTTCAGTTTGATGAGCAAGTACACCCATTCCCCAACCTAAAACTCCTTCAACAACCTATTATTATTAGCATAAATCCTCTTCCTATCCTGTCTTGCCTTAGTATTTTTCTTGATCACCTACATCTATTGTTCCATGTCTGCCAACATATCTAGTCCAATCAATACTATGCTAACTAGATCACTCCAACTAATGGGAGTGTTAAAACTCTTCCCATACAACCCCTCAAAGGGAATCATCCTCATTAACTCATGATAACCATTGTTGTATGCAAATTCAACCAAAGAGAGATACTATTCCCACTTCCTTTGTTGATGCATCACATACATCCTCAAAATTTCCTTCAATATCCTATTGATCCTCTCTATATGTCCATCTATCTGCAAATGATAAGTTGTGCTGAAGGCCAACTCTCTGTGTGAGCCTGCAAATAACGCCTTCCAAAACATGGAGGTTAACTTCACATCCCTGTCTGACATAATATTCTTCGGAACACCGCGTATTCTAACCACATCTGGGATGAATACCTATACCACATCACTAGTTGAGAACGTAGACTTTACCAGAACAATGTGTGCAACCTTTGTTAACCTGTCCATAATGACCATGATGGAATCATGTTGTTTCACTGTCTTCGGAGATCTTGTTATGAAACCCATGGAAATGACCTCCCATTTCCACACTGGAATCACGGTCGGTTGTAGAAGTCTACCTAGATGTCTACAGTCTGCCTTCACTCGCTAACAATTTAGACATCTTGCTACAAACTTTGCTACATCCCTTTTTACATTTGGCCAATAGTAATATCTATTCACCACTCTGAGTTCCTTCTTATAACTTAGGTGACCTAAATACAGTTTCACGTGAAATTCCCTCAATATCACCTTCCTGAGTTTACTGATATCTAGTACATATATCTTGTTTCAAAACCTGACCAACCCATCTTCTGTAAGACAATGATCCAAGTCATGTGCACCTACAACTATACCTATATCTGTGTCATCAACTATACATGTACCTGTACTATCACTTGTACCTATACCTGTAATATTACCCGTAACTTTAATATCACTTGTACCTTTACTCTGCTACAACCTATGCACAATCTCCATATATCTGACATCTTGTTTTCCTATGTTAAAATTGGCAACTAGGGAAAAAATTCATGTGGTTCATCTTATTCATAACTTATAATATTTTTATTAGGTTCCTCTCATCGAGAGGTGTAGGATTGATATAAAGATCATCTGATTCCGATAACTATCCATGGAGATATGAATTTATTTTGATTATGGAATTATTATCAAACCGACCTAAAACTCATGTAGGCTCAGAAATAGTCGCATCTATTCAAACACCAACGTTGTGTATAAGTATAGGAGGACTTTTTCTCATTTTCACTCGCTCATCTCATCACATCTCTCTCTCTCTCTACTGCACAGAAAAGGGTCTCTTCTCTACTGCGTAGAAAAGGGTCTCCCTCTCACACATGTGAAGTCGGAAGCTACTAAAACTGAAGCTGTAACTGCAGATCCAAAGTTTGACCTACGTGGAGCAGAATATATCCTCATTTGATCTATGTTGTAGGTTCATCTTAACCTCCTCTGAAAGCTACAACTTTTGGTGGTGGAATCAAGTCAATCCGATGGACGTTTTGCAAGATATCAACTGCCCTAGTTTGAAGGAATCTGTTGAAACTAAAGCTGCAACTGCAGAAGTGAAGTTTGACCAGTGTGGACTAAAAGACCTCCTCATCTGAATTGTGCTATAGGTTCATCTAAACCTCCTCTAGAAGCTTCAACTTTTGGTTGTGGAATCAAGTCGATCCGACGGTTGGTTTGTGAGATATCGTTTGCCCTAGTTTGATGATGAAGTTGCTAATGCTGATGTTGTTGATCTAGGGTTTGCTACTATTGATATAAATCAGATTTATTGTACTATTTCTCTCTACTGAATTATTGCAGATAAAAGAATATTTGATCAAAGGGCTTCCCCACACATTTTGGGGTTTGTCCCTAGCTAGCCGCCACATCTTGTGTCCCTTCACCTGGCTTGTTTTTTGTCAATCGTTTAATGTTCTATCTACACTTTACTTTATCTACATGTGATTGCTAATCTATGGAATATAATAAGAAAAAGAAGTAAATTGTTATAAGAATAGAACATACCATAACTTAACATGGTATCAGAGCTGAGGTGAAGACAAAGGCCGAGCAAGAGCAAGAGGAATCACCGAAGAGAAGATTGGCAAGGCTATCCTAAAAGAACTATGGTGTCCTCAAAACTCTTTCCTGTCGAAGACAAGCTCCGTGAGAAAGCTGACTATCACGGATTGGAGATGTCTATCGATCTAACCCTAGAAGATCAAGGAGTGTTGGACCATGTAAGAGGCAATATTTTTGAGCCTCCATCAAATGCATCAGCTGCTGCATGGAACACATGGAAAACTGGAGAAGTCAAAAGAGAAGATCATCCGGGACTCTATCGATAAGCACTTGGTGGTCTACATCTCTGACCTGGACAACTCCAAGGAAATCTACGATAGAATGGTGAGTTTATTTAAAGTTAATGATGCAAATCAAGTTTTGTTTCTTAAAAATAAGCTAAGGGAAATCAAGAAGGGTAAAGATGAGAGTATGCAAGCATACTTCTTAAGAATCACCGAGATTAAGAACGATCTCCTATATATTGGGGAGACTATTGTTGATAGAGAAATGACACTCATGAATCTTGGAGGATTACCACCCTAATGGTACATGTTCAAGACTACTCTTCTGAACAATAATGTAATTCCTGGTTTCGAGAAATTAATGGCTAGATGTATTCGAGAAGAAACAAGGGTAGAAGAGCAAGAAATGCTCTTGCCTAAAGGTCCTCCTGATGCCTTCTCTTCTCATGCTAAGAAAAGGAATAATTCTGGGACTAAATAAAAATAAAAGGTTGGACCTAAGGGTGGAAGAAAAGGACGATGTTACATCTGCGATAAAGAAAGTCACTATGCAAGGGAGTGCTCTGATAAAAAGGACTCACACTGGGACAATGATCAAATTCCCTCTGATGGCAATCAAAGGAATGATAAATTCAATAGCAAAGGTAAGAGGAGAGCTGGGAATCAAGGAAGAGGACAAGCATTCTAGAAGGCTAGAAATTCGAGGATGTATTAAATGCACCTAACCTCAAAAGGAACCCGGTGTCCATCTCGGAAATGGAAGACAAAGGCTACAAGGTAACCTTCAGTGATGGCAGGGTACATATATGGAAAAATAATATTAAAAACACCTTTACTCTTAGGTTTCGTGTTGATTCATTATATCAAGTCAATGAAAGTCCACTAGGTGTCATATCTTATGACACATCTCTTCAGTCCAAACTTTGGCATCAGAGGTTTGCCCACCTTCATTATAGAGCTCTACCTGGTGTAAGACAAATGGTGATAGGGATGCCCGAATTCCGAGTAGAAAAAGAAGGTGTATGTTTGGGATGTGCCGAAGGAAAGCTCAAAAGGGGACCATTCCCCTCAAGCCTAAGCAAGACCTCTGATATATTACAGTTGGCTCACTCAGGCTTACTTGAAGTTGGAGTTAAGAGGGAGACTACTACACAATATACTCCTGAGTAGAATGGTGTGGCGGAAAGGAAGAACCGTACAATTGTGGAAGATGTCTCTATGGGTAGATGATGTAACAATTCCTACTTTAGAGAAACCCATGGATCCTATTTATCCACCTGAGCCTTCATATTCTAGGAAGAGGCCTTCATGGTGTAGGGGGATACTTGATGATGCTGAAGGACATACCGCACCCTGAGGAACCTTCCGTCAAAGTAAGAAACCTAACAGGTATCAAGGATACCTGACCAGCATGAGCACGATCATATAAAATGAGCCTTCATCATTCTCAGATGCCATCAAGCATCAAGTATGGAAGGATTCTATGAACAAAGAATATGAGTCTATTATGAAGAATGATGTCTAGGAAGTAGTTCCCAAACCCCAGGACAAGACAGTTGTCACGACAAAATGGCTTTACAAGATAAAGCTGCAACAGATGGAAGTATGGAATATTATAAGGCTTGTTTTGTTGCTCTTGGTTTCTCCCAGAAGGAAGGTATAGACTATGATGTGATATTTTCACCTGTTTCTAGATATACAACCATTCGCTCGATCATAGTCCTTGCGGTTTCACAAGGATAGAACTTACATCAAATGGATGTCAAGACCACGTTCTTGCATGGTTCAATCAAAGAAGTGGTCTACATGGAGAAACCCAAAGGATTTGATATTTATGATCGAAAATCTCATGTATGCAGGTTGAAGAAGACTCTCTATGGGCTGAAGCAAGCGCCCTGAGCATGGTATGAGAGGATTGATAGCTACTTGATGAAGCTGGGATTCACTAGGAGTGAAGCCGATCCTAACCTTTGATGAGCCCCAAAAATGGGTAACTTATTGGGCTCATTTTTCCTATTATTCTCGATTAATCCACCATTCTTCATAGTTTATGCATGCTTTTAAATATATTTATGTTAATTGAATGAATGAGAATAGTCACTTGACCATGAAGTCTAGTACGTGCTATTTGTAGATTTTTGGACATCTTTTGGACTAAGGTAAAGCATTTATGAGCCAGTTGACAGATAAATACGAGGGAACAAGGCTGAGGATTAGTAGGAAGGGTGTCTCCCGCACTAAATCGCCCCTTCCTCAAGTTCTCCACCATTAGCTCGGAGTTCAACAACCCACCAAAGATGATTTCCAAGGGCAGCCGAGCAGCTTTTGTAAATTGGTTGATTACTTGCAGTTTTGAGCAGCCAAGCCCCTCAAGTTAAGTAGGGTTGTTGTATGTCCTCGTGGTGCATAATTAGGAGGGCTTCAAGCCTTGGTAGTTTAGCTCTTGAACAGTTGTATTTCGCACTTTAGTGCTGCTTTGCCTTTCAGCCCATTTTCGAGCTTTTGCTGTAAACATTTTTGTGACATGGTTATTTTTTGAGTAATGGAGATAAATTTCACTTTGCACCAGCTCTGATCTTTTTTCAGGACGCTGAAGCTCTTGGGTTTGGGCCCACCCCAAGTACCAGTACCTCCTTCATGTACTATTATGTGTTTTATTTTCATTCGTGGAATAATTTCTGCTATTTAGGTCAAGATCTTGCTTTGTTACTTAGGTTGCTTTTGATGATTAAGATAGCCTTCTCTGCTTCAAGTTGATTTGATAGTTTGGTAATAGAAAATATCTTCAGAAAGGTCATCAAACAACCCTTGATCTTACCTCTCCCTCCTTGGGACCATCAGCTGAGACCAAGGCGTCCTTGCTGCCACAAAAACATTGTTTTTCCCTCTCAATGCAATTGCTAGTGTTAGATTTCTAGTTGGAAAAGTTGATACCAGTTGTGCTTGCATGTTTAGATCTATTCTTGCTTAGTTTCCATAGCTATATTGCACAATTTCCTATCTATAAACTTATGCTCATCATGTTTATGGTTTCTAGGTCAGATTAGGTCAAAGTAGATAGATCTCTAGTTTTTCTAGTCTTTCTTCGATCAATTTTGAGAAATAGTGTGCAGAGTATCTATAATACCTCCCAGTCTATCCTTCCTCCATCATACCACCTACTCCAACCCCTAATTCTATATTCCTTCTCTTCATTCGCCACACTTTTCCAAGTTGACCTAATTTCCACATTTTTGTGCAACACTGCTCTACCCATCCTTGAATAAATCAAACCACATTCATCACTCCCTAGCTTCCTTTACCAGGTCCTAGACCTCTTAACATCCTCATCCTTCCTCCATTTTCACTTTCCCACCATTTTTCCTCCATCAACCTGCCAAAATCCTCCCTCGTCTCTTCTTATAGAACATCCAGTAGAACCCCTGCAGACTTCCTGTAGAAGTTCACGTGAACAGTTTTTCGAGATCTGAACACTGTGAAACTCTCTGGAAAGGTGTTAGGGACCCCTTAGGCCATCTTCTCACATTCCCAACCTCCTGAAAGTACCCACTCCATTTCCTTTCGCCAATCAACCTCTACACAACCAAAAACAATTAAAGCACATGCATAATAATTCTGCAAAATTACTCAAAAATACAAAAAAGGTCTTATTTTCAGATTCCACCTTAGAAATAGCTTAGTCACATTCATTTTACCTCTTCAAGAATCAATGGCATTCATTTCTACAACTCTCATCTCTTTTCTTGCACCATTAGGGTTAGTCGGTAAAACTAGGGTTTGCTAAGGTTTGTGTTTCTTTTCAGCTTTCAGCTTCTTTCTGCAAGTATACTAGCCTCTTTTGAGTTAGCCTTCATCCATCATAGTTAAAATATTCTTCTAAGAGCTCATAGAATTTGGCTTAAGCTCCTAGCAGACTTGTGTCAGCTGATCAAGTGACAGCCTGCGGCAAGAGCTAGTACTTGTGCATATACCACCGTCACTTCCAAGTTTGTTACGAACAACCAGGTTCATAAAAGTAAAGAAGGGAGTACCAGGAGGTGCAACATCATTGATGCAATACTATAGCTCACCAAACTTTACTTGAAGGTTGAATATGACAAGCCTCTCATAGTGGTGATGTATGTGGATGACCTTTTTCTAACAGGTGCACAACCTCTAATTCAAAAATGTAAGAGGGAGTTGGCTTCTGAATTTGAAATGAAGGACCAAGGACTTGAAGTGTGGCAGAAGCCAAGGAAAATTTTCTTATCTCAAGGAAAATATGTGGTGAAGATTCTGAAAATATTTGGTATGGTGGATTGCAAACCTGCGACTACCTCGAGGATCTTAACTTTCAGAAGTTATATGGTAGTGATGTCAGACCAGATTTGGGAAATGTCTCTAAATTTCAAAAACACATTCGCACTAATGTTCTTGGTGAACCTCTGTCCAAACATATGTTTTGTAGTTAGAATTTTGAGCTCATATTTGGTTGAGCCTCACTAGATTGGTGACAAGAATCTTCGGAGATGTCTTCAGGACACAATCTCTCATGGATTGAGATACACTGTCGGAAATATCAAATTTCGTGATTATTCAAATGTTGATTAGGTAGGTAGTGTGGAGGATCACTGGAGCACTTTTAGTGCTGTTTCTCTTTGGATTCTGATTTGATATCCTGGATGAGTAGGAAGCAGAATTCAGTGGCTTTGAGCACCACCGAAGTAGAATATATTGATGTTAGCATGGCCTCCTATGAGGTAGTTTGGTTGTGAAAGCTCTTCATTGAGCTATTTGGATTTACATTGGATACCACTGTGATTCTCTGTTACAACCAGAGGTGGGATTCGATTATTAAGGATCCTGTATTCGTCGATTGCTCCAGCAGATAGACATCATCTGGGATATGGTAAGTCGATGAGAAAGGAGGCTCCATCACATTAAGATGATGTACAGGTCGATACACCTTGTCAAAGCACCGAGGAAAGATCTAATTTGTGATTTTCCCAGACAACTTGGAGTCATCAAGAAAACCTTGTACAAGGGTCCTGCATGTTGCATACATTGAGCTCTCGGAGCTCTGAGGGCCTGCGATTCTTACTGGAGAAATATACGACCACAGGGTGACTCACCCTCTCCTGGTGGTGCACATTGGAACAAGATGATTCACTCTCTTATGGGACAAGATGATTCACTCTCTTGTGGAATAGGATGATTTGCTCTCCTGTGTAGTAGGATGATTAGTTCTCCTGTGAGGCTTGGATTGATGTGTTCTCCATGGTGATTGTAGCAGGATTGATGTGTTCTCCTGTGAGGCCTGGATTGATGTGTTCTCCATGGAGATTGTAGAAGGATTGATGTGTTCTCCTGTGAGGCCTATATTGATGTGTTCTCCATGGCGACTGTAGCAAGATTGATGTGTTCTCCTATGAGGCCTGGATTGATGTGTTCTCCATGGCAGCTTGGATTGATGTGTTCTCCATGGAAATTGTAGCAGGAATGATGTGTTCTCCTGTGAGGATAGGATTGATTAGTTCTCCTATCGAGGCATCCTACCCATGCAGTCTGGGACTCATGGGAAGTACCTCTCATCTGATCAAGGAGTAGGGAAATGAAGTTAGGGACCATAGTAGTACTGATGGACGCATTGTTGTATCTACCATACTCCCTATGCTAGAATGACCTCCATTAATCTGGGATCAATGATATTGGTCTGGGACTAGTGGTAGGAGTTGTACCATACTATGACACTGACTTCGGGTCGATTGAGACTGGTCTGGGACTAGTGGTACATACTCTGAGACTGACTTCGTGTTAGTGCAGTACTGGTCTAGGACCAGTGGGAGTGGTACATATTATGACGCTAGCTTCGGGTCGGTTGAGACTGGTCTAGGACTAGTGGTACACTCTCTAATACTGCAATACTAGTCTGGGACCAGTGGTAGGAGTGGTACTTACTATGAAGCTGACTTCGGGTCGATTGAGACTAGTCTGGGACTAGTAATACGCACTGTGAGACTGACTTTGAGTCAGTGGAGGATGATACTAGTCTAGGACCAGTGGAGTTGTACTCATTATGACGCTGACTTTGGGTTGGTTGAGACTGGTCTAGGACCAGTCGTACATACTCTGAGACTGACTTTGAGTCAGCATGATACATCCTTGATCATTTCTTCTTCTTCATAATTCAGACAAAAGTAGAGCAAAACAGGAAAATGCAAGAGCAGAGCAGAATAGAGCAGAACAATACAGATCAGTATAGGGCAGAACAAGACAAAGTAGAACAGGAAGAATAGAGTGGAGCAGGGAAAGGGTCAGGCTGTATAGGGCACTACATTTGATGGATGAATAGTAACGACCAATAGACAGATTGCAGATGAAGTTCTCCCTACTTGAGAGGGAGTGTTAAAATTGGAAACTAGGGAAAAAATTCATGTGGGTCATCTTATTCATGGCTAATAATATTTTTATTAGATTCCTCTCGTCAAGAGGTGTAGGATTGATATAAAGATCATCTGATTCTGATAAGTATTCATGGAGATATGAATTTATTTTGATTATGGAATTATTATCAAGCCGACCTACTACTCATGTAGGCTCAGAAGCCCAACAGTCGCATCTATTCAAACACCAACATTGTGTATAAATACAGGAGGAATTTTCCTCATTTGCACTCACTCATCTCATCAATATCTCTCTCTCTCTCTCTATTGCACAAAAAAGAGTCTCTTCTCTACTGCGTAGAAAGGGGTCTCTCTCTCTCACATGTGAAGCCGGAAGCTGCTGAAACTGAAGCTGCAACTGTAGATCCAAAATTTGACCATTGTGGACTATTAAACCTCCTCTTCTGATCTCCGTTGTAGGTTCATCCGAACCTCCTATAAAAGCCACAACTTTTGGTGGTGGAATCAAGTGAATCTGAGGGACGGTTCGCAAGATATCGACTACACTAGTTTGAAGGAAGCTACTAAAATTGAAGCTGCAACTGCAGACGTGAAGTTTGACCTACGTGGAAAAGAATATCTCCTCATTTTATCTATGCTATAGTTTCATCTGAACCTCCTCTGAAAGCCACAACTTTTGGTGGTGGAATCAAGTCAATCCGATGGACGGTTTGCAAGATATCGACTACCCTAGTTTGAAGGAAGCTGTTGAAACTAAAGTTGCAACTGCAGAAGTGAAGTTTGACCAGCGTGGACTAGAATATATCCTCATATGAACTATGCTATAGGTTCATCTGAGCCTCCTCTGAAATCTGCAACTTTTGGTGGTGGAATCAAACCGATCCAACGGTCAGTTTGTGAGATATCGTCTACCCTAGTTTGATGATGAAGCTACTAATGCTTATGTTGTTGATCTAAGGTTTGCTACTAATGATATAAATCAGATTTATTGTACTATTTCTCTCTTTTGAATTATTTAAGATAAAAGAAGATTTGATCAAAGGGTTTCCCCACACATTGTGGGGTTTGTCCCTGGCTAGCCGCCATATCTTGTGTCTCTTTGTTGGGCCTCAAACCTACACTCATTTACCCATCCTCCCAACAGCCTTTTCCTACTCATTTCCTTCTTTTGTCATCATTTCGTTCATCAACTTGTTCAAATCATTGCATTATAGGACTTTTTAACATGATTTGCTAATTGTGCTAATGGTTGACTGTTGGTTTAGATTTTTGGTTCAAGTGCTGCAATTCCACAGTTGTTACAGGTTTCCGCAGCCGATTCTGATTCCGCAGCCGATCCCAGATTCCGTAGCCATTTTCTTGTTTGATATGATCCAGGTGTCTTCCAGAGAAAAGAGCCCCATGGGCAAGTTTGTATGACTGTGTACATGGTACGTGTGCTATCAGCTCAGCCAAACTAGCCATCGACACCCTTGGTCAACGCGGAGGAAGCTCTGGTTAAACGGCAAGGTTGCAAACGGTGGCACGGCTCTGCGTGTTCGGTTGGAGCACGTAAGTCACAGCTGGCTTCTCCTTTAGCCACGAAGATTGCAGGGGACAAGGATCCAACACCAGATTTTATTAAACCATGATGACCGTTCCCTAGATCCGTGCTCGATGCTGCTGAACGTGTCCTTTTCCTAGTTGTTAGTTAGCTTAGTTTACGCACAGGACAGTTGATGTTCTTGCTATAAATAAAGCGTTTCCACACGCTGAATAGTTAGTCTGGTTTTAGTTAATATTTTGCTGCTATAAACTCTGTTTTGAAGACCTTTTTATAAAGCGTTTTACGCTTCCCACTGTGTTTATTATGAGTTGATTTAATTTAAAGAAGACAGTTCTGTTTCTATCCGCGTAGCTGATCTTTTAATTGGTTGAAGTGGATGGAGGGCCCCTGTCTGCTACAACCATTGTATAGTAACCTTTGAATTTACTTTCCTGCATTTCTTTTTCTTTACTTGATCATGTATATTAATGTACAGTTTTGAATTATGCTGCTTTACATTTATGTAATCTTCATGACTAATCAATGTGTTTTTACAGCTTTGATTAGGAGCCCGGGACAGTGTGCTTTTACTTCTTTTCAGTACTAGAGGCATCTGAAGTTGTCTTATCTCAACTGCTGACTTTTTACTGTGATTTTCATTAGTTACTTGCTTAGCTAGTTTCTTTACTTGGTTTACTTTATCAAGTTTTGTCAAGTTGCTAATCTCTTAATGGTTCTGTTTATCATAATTCACTAACTTTTATGGGACCAAAACATTATCTAACTGCAGCTTGATTTATTAGTTTTTAGACTCATATTGCTAATTCACTCCTAACTCTTCTTTTTCACATGATTGATTCAGCTAAAGGCAGAGTGTTAAGGGAGAATTAAGTAGTGTGATTTGTCATTTAATTTTTGGATTACTAGAGTAGTGTTTTTTCTTTCAGCAGAGCTCCTGTAAATATCATTTTCATTTCTATCAGCAGTAAAGGTATTGAACTAGTGCCATTAGTCTTTTGTTTAATGCTTTTCTTTCATTTGATGCTTTAATTCCATTTCAAGTCATTATGCAAGTTTTTCTCTTTAGAATTTAAAAAGAATTTAGAAATCACCACATACACACACATTCACTCACTTGTTTATAACTTCATCATATCATAATAGGAAGACAATTTAGACATAAACTAAAAATGACAAAAAGAACTAGGAAAGGCTACTTAAGTATATATTGTACACTTCACTTCATCAGCTTACGAGCCCCGGGTTGACAATTTA
>APFE031074538.1:41836-74631 GCA_000404065.3 Pinus taeda
TTTCAAAAAGGAGATTGGGTGCTACTATTTGATTCAAAGTTTAAAGACTTCAAAGGGAAATTTCAAACTCATTGGCTTGGGCCATTTGAGATTGATGAAGTCTTTAGTAATGGAGCAGTCCGAATCAAGACAATTGATGAGTTCCAAACTCCTCTTATTGTGAATGGCCACCGCTTGAAGATCTATCATCAACCACTCTCAAAAGAGGACTTTGTCAAAATATTTCAAGAAAATTCTGCAATGAGGCTAGTGGAGAAGAATCCTTCTCCTCCATCAGCCTAATCTCTATTTCTTTCTGTTTGAAAAAAAAGAAGAAAAAAAAGAAAAAAAAAAAGAAGAAAAATGTGTATAAGCCTGAAAACCAATCTTGGATTGGCAGTCTTATGCAGAAAATATAAGGTGAAAATCAGGGTCACCTGACACTTTATATTTTCCAAAAAAAAAAAAAATCTCTCTCTCTCTTTCCACCATCATTCCATCTTCATTCCATTCCTCTTCACTCCATATCCCATTCCACTTCATTTAACTTCATTCATCTCTCACTTCATTCATTCCATCTCATTTCCACCAATAAAGTCTCTCTCAGGACTTTTTCATTTAGATAAGTTGTTCTAATCATCTTTGTGCAGGCAGAAAAGTATTGTTGCAGATTCTGCAGCTCATACCGAGTTTCCGCAGCCAATACACTCTGTCCCTGCAAACATAGAAATTCTGTGTCCAAGAAAAAAAACTTTCAGAGGTATCATCATCAAAAGAGCAGCAAGGATACATAGCACATACAAGGCCAGGAAGCAATCAAAAGTTAGCCACCATAATCAACAAGGGAATCAGATGCAAATATATAAAGGTATGTTCCAAAATTTCTAATCAACAGTTTAGTATCATTTTTGCATAGTTTTCAAATCGTGGTAGGAGTCACTTAATGTAATGATTGACAAGATTATCCCACTCCTCGTCCACGATCACGCCTCATCCACCTCATCACCCTCCTAACGGTTTCCTAATCCCTGTTTGATTC
Source organism: Pinus taeda (assembly GCA_000404065.3). Lineage (NCBI taxonomy): Eukaryota > Viridiplantae > Streptophyta > Pinopsida > Pinales > Pinaceae > Pinus > Pinus taeda. The sequence continues at coordinate 42,855 of APFE031074538.1, forward strand.
GAACTTAATACGAGCTGCTCTTCCATTAATCATCCGTACCTCAGTGACTTATACCGGTGTACCACAGCTCTCCATACGATCATTTCCGCAGCCAAGTGTATGCAGCCACTCACAGCTTATATATTTGACCGTTGCACCTGCATGCATAAAACTTATAGCCGTATACCACTGGTTCCATTTCCATTTTCATACACCACTCTCGTTTCATCGTAAAATCCCTCTCTGTTTTTCCTCACCTCGCTATTCAAAACCCTGATCACAAGTTCTGCACCTCACTGTTCATTACATTACGGTTACTCTGTACAAGCGTAATTCCCCTGTTTTCCCGTAGAGTATTCTCCTCAAGCATTCATATCCCACTGTCTGAATTTTAAGTACAACTAAGAACAGAGAATGGGAAAATTATTAAGAGCAGAACCGGAGTGTTCGAAGTTTTTAGAGGGTTACCCATAGGTCAAAGAAGCACTGGAAAAAGCCGAATGGCTGAAGTTCATTCAAAAATTTAACGGGTACCATAAGGAAGTGACAAAGTCATTTGCCCGATTGTTTGATGGAAAAACCGTGGAGGTAGGTGACTTGCAGTTCACCATAACAGAGAGTACCCTGGCCACAACAACCGATTTACCTCAAACAGGAGAATGCTAGTTCAAAAATAGGACAGTTGAAGATCCAGAATGGAGAAAAATGCTTAAGAATCCAGGTATGGATACTTCCATTTTCACCAAGGGTATCCCTATACATGTCATTAAAGAGGAATGGACTTCATTACTGCTTCTTGTTCAAAAAATTTTAACATGTGAAGGCCGTTTCGATGTCATGTATATATACCATACAAGACTCATGATGCATTTTATGGATGACCGAGCTATCAATCTACCTTGTTTCTTATTTGATAGTCTAAAGAAAATGTGTACCACTGTTCAGAAAAATGTGGGAAACATTGAACCCCACTTGTATCAACATGGGCTTATTAAGATTTTAATTGAGGAACAGTTGAAAATTAAAAAGGATACATGGGAAAAGTTTCTCATTAGGAACCATTTTCAAGAGGTAGCTGAAGCCTCTAGTAGCTCTCCTAGGATACCAAAAAGAAATAGGAGAGGAGGAAAAGAAATTATTGACCAGGAAACTGCTGAAGAAACTGCCAAAAATACTGTTGTAGAAACTGCTCAAAAGACTGCTCAAGCAACTGCCCGAGAGGAAAGGAAAAAGGGAGTCAGCATTAAAAGAAAAAAGGGAGATAAAGGGAAAGCCATTTTACAAGAACCATTTCCTTCACCTGAGCCCTCAATTGAAGAAGAATCCCAAACACTAGCTGACAGATTAGTACAACTTCAAACCACTGCCCTCTCAAAGAGAAAACAAAAAGAGAAACATAGTGCCCAACAAAAGAGCACTAATGTACAAGTAAGGAGAAGCAGTAGGTTGAAGGGAAAAATGAGTGTGACCAAAGGGAAATAGACCCATTTTGTTGATTTAGGCACACCTGAGAAGACTCCAATTCAGTTAGATGTTGAGCTAAGTCCTCCACGAGAGGAAAGTCCCTTCCAACAAGAAAGAGAAGGCAGTTTTCAAGACTTTGAGTTCAGACCAAGACAAACACCTGACATAGACCCTGATCAGTAGAAAGCATATGATTACTTGGAGACTTTAGAGCAATCTGCTGCCGGTCCAAGCACTATAGTACCTCATGATGAATAGGTCAAATCTCTAAAAGAAGAGGTATTTGAGCTAGAAGTCTTGAACCGGCACATTAAGGAGGAGAATGAAGCCTTGAAAGAACAAAGCAAAGTGGACAAAATGGTCCATGACAATACAATGCTTCACTTGGGTCTTTGGCAGAAAAAGAATAGAAAATCGAAGAAGAAATGCAAGAAATTGAGCAGGGCCTTGATTAACTTGAGGTTTAGATGTTGGGTTATGAAACCAAAAAGAGTAAATTTGGCAGTGAGAAGAAAGAGGAGAACGTTGGATGTATTGGCAGAGGCATCTGAGCATATAAACTCATGAATCATGACAAGTTTTGGTTGCATGAGGACATGCAACACCTTCACAGTGGGGGTATGTTGGGCCTCAAACCTACACTCATTTACCCATCCTCCCAACAGCCTTTTCCTACTCATTTCCTTCTTTTGTCATCCTTTCCTTCATCAACTTGTTCAAATCATTGCATTATAGGACTTTTTAACATGATTTGCTAATTGTGCTAATGGTTGACTCTTGGTTTAGATTTTTGGTTCAAGTGCTGCAATTCCGCAGCTGTTACAGGTTTCCGCAGCCGATCTCTGATTCCGCAGCCGATCCCAGATTCCGCAGCCATTTTCTTGTTTGATATGATCCAGGTGTCTTCCAGAGAAAAGAGCCACATGGGCAAGTTTGTATGACTGTGTACATGCTACGTGTGCTATAAACTCAGCCAAACTGGCCATCAACACCCTTGGTCAACGCGGAGGAAGCTCTGGTCAAACAGCAAGGTTGCAAACGGTGGCACGACTCTGCATGTTTGGTTGGAGCACGTAAGTCACAGCTGGCTTCTCCTTTAGCCACAAAGATTGCAAGGGACAAGGATCCAACACCAGATTTATTAAACCATGATGACCGTTCCCTAGATCCGTGCTCGATGCTGCTGAACGTGTCTTTTTCCTAGCTGTTAGTTAGCTTAGTTTACGCACAGGACAGTTTATGTTCTCGCTATAAATAAAGCATTTCCACACGCTGAATAGTTAGTCTGGTTTTAGTTAATATTTTGCTGCTATAAACTCTGTTTTGAAGACCTTTTTATAAAGCGTTTTACGCTTCCCACTGTGTTTATTATGAGTTGATTTAATTGAAAGAAGACAGTTATGTTTCTATCCACGTAGCTGATCTTTTAATTGGTTGAAGTGGATGGAGGGCCCCTGTCTGCTATAACCATTGTATAGTAGCCTTTGAATTTACTTTCTTGCATTTCTTTTTCTTTACTTGATCATGTATATTAATGTACAATTTTGAATTATGCTGCTTTACATTTCTGTAATCTTCATGACTGATCAGTGTGTTTTTACAGCTTTGATTAGGAGCCCGGGACAGTGTGCTTTTACTTCTTTTCAGTACTAGTGGCATCTGAAGTTGCCTTATCTCAACTGCTGACTTTTTACTGTGATTTTCATTAGTTACTTACTTAACTAGTTTCTTTACTTGGTTTACTTTATCAAGTTGTGTCAAGTTGCTAATCTCTTAATGGTTCTGTTTATCATAATTCACTAACTTTTATGGGACCAAAACATTATCTAACTGCAGCTTGATTTATTAGTTTTTAGACTCATATTGCTAATTCACTCCTAACTCTTCTTTTTCACATGATTGATTCAGCTAAAGGCAGAATGTTAAGGGAGAATTAAGTAGTGTGATTTGTCATTTAATTTTTGGATTACTAGAGTAGTGTTTTTGCTTTCAGCAGAGCTCATGTAAATATCATTTTCATTTCTATCAGCAGTACAGGTATTGGACTAGTGCCATTAGTCTTTTGTTTAATGCTTTTCTTTCATTTGATGCTTTAATTCCATTTCAAGTCATTATGCAAGTTTTTCTCTTTAGAATTTAAAAAGCATTTAGAAATCATCACATACACACACATTCACTCACTTGTTTATAACTTAATCATATCATAATAGGAAGATAATTTAGACATAAACTAAAAACGATAAAAAGAACTAGGAAAGGCTACTTAAGTATATATTGTACACTTCACTTCATCAGCTTACGAGCCCCGGGTTGACAATTTATGATAGCAATTTAGACAACAGTAAATTGACCAAACACTCTTGTCTTCACTTGTTTTTTGTTGGTCATTTAATGTTCTATCTACACTTTAATTTATGTACATGTGATTGCTAATATATGGAATATAATAAGAAAAAGAAGTAAACTATTATAAGCATAGAACATACCATAACTTAACATCCTACCTGCAAGATCCTATCTTATAAATATGTCCCATATGATCTCATAACTTCAATGTGATGTATTTGTACCCATCTACTGAGAGCATATGGCACTCTATTCTCCTTTCCTTTGATGTACCTAATCTCAAAGTCAAACTCGTTGATCATGAGCAACCATTTAGCCTACCTAGAATTGAGATTTAACTGGTCAAAAGAATACCTCACCCCATTGTGATCACTCATAAGAACAAACCGCCTACCAAGAAGATAGTGTCTCCGCATCTTCAATGCATGTATAATTACTGGAAAATTGAGATCGTGGGATAGTTTTTAACGTGGTCATTTATTTTCTTAGACTCATAACATACCACTTGTCCATCATGCATTGGTGCATGTGTCAAAAACTCCCTAAGCTGCTCAAAACTAGTCTTACGCTCTGTATTCCATTTGAATTTATTACCTTTCCTCTAGAATGATGTGATAGCATAAGAAATATGTGATAATTTCTTGATGAACCTCCTACAATAGCCTACTAGACCCATGAAATATCTCATCCCATCCACATTCTTAGGAGCTACCCACTCCATGATGGCCCTTATCTTCTTTAGGTATATTGTGATGCCTTCATTGGAGACAACATGTCCCAAGTAGTGCACCTCAGTATGAAAGAAACTACACTTCTTGAGCTTAGCATACATCTGATGCTCTCTCAACAACCTCAATACTGCTCCTAAATGCTTGGTATTCTCTTCCTCATTTTTAGAATATACCAGTATATCATCAATGAACACAATAACAAATGTATCCAAATATGGACACAACACACTATTCAACAAACACATGAATGTAGATGGATCATTATTTAAGCCAAATGGAACAACAAAAAACTCATAATGCCCATAACTAGTCTTCAACCCAGTCTTGTATATGTCCTCCTCTTTGATGTGTACTTGATGGTATATAGATCTTAGATCAATCTTCGAGAACATTTTTGCTCCCCTCAGCTGATCGAATAAGTCATCAATCCTCAGCAAAGGGTATTTTTTCTTCATAGTCACTTTGTTCAACTTCCTGTAGTCAATATACAATATGAGGGTACCATCTTTCTTTCTCACAAACAATACTGATGTGCCCCAAGCTGATACACTTGGCCTAATATACCCCTTGTCCAACATCACCTCTAACTACAGTTTTAACACAATTAACTCAAGTATGCTCATCCAGAAAGGTGCTTTCGATGCTGCAACTACCCCTGGCACTAACTCGACATAAACGTATACCTCCATATGAGGTCAAAACTCTGTAATGTCCTTAGGAAATACATCCCTAAACTATTGTAAAATCGATTACTTGTTGAACACATATGCATCCTCAACCTCCTTACCCTTATCACTAGAAATATTCACTGAAAATAGCTTTCACCCTTTCCTGCAGCTATGCTTGGCTTACATAGATGTCACCATCCTCACTAATGTGGCCTTCTTCCTACCTTGTAATACTTTTGGTTCCCCATTTTCATCAAGACATTCAATAGCTTTGTCATAGAAGTCAACCTTAGTTCTATGTAGATATGACCAATCCATGCCCAATAACATTCTATATGAATCCACCAGTCAAACATTCAAATGTGTTGTGGTAGTTATACCATTTATGTCAAATGTGAAAGCTCTTACCCATTAATGAACTCACTTCTTCGTACTTGTAGCCAACTAAACTAACCAAGACTCTACATGCAATTCCTTACTCAAACCACACTTATCCACCATGTTAGGAATAACATAGCTATAATTAGATCTAGGGTCACTTAAAATAGAAATATCTTGATCACAAAGCTTACTGACCATCTCAATGATAGATGCTTGGTGTTCTGCTTGTCTGTTGTCCATGACTACGTAGATACTAGGAATACTCTAACCAACATCTCCAATATTATGCACCTCCTTTTGATAGTATATCTGGGGTTTACCACCTTTATTCTGTAGACAATATCTCCTATGATGGTATTTGCCACAAGTCCAGCACTCTATGGGTTTCCAGCCTCCATATTTGTTCTTATCTTAATCTATATGTACCTGTACTCTATCTGATTCGTTGAACCTCTTAGGTGGTGCAACATTCTCCTTATTATTTGTATTTTGGGACCTTTCCTACCTTTTATCCCATTTTCCATGGTTACTTTCATTACCTCTCTAGACATGCTTAATATAATTTTTTTTCTTCGATTTCTCACAACAATCCTTTAGCTTTAGAATGGCCTCCTCCAATGGTCTAGGCTCATCGAATTCAATCCTATCTTCGAATGCAATTGGTAACCCACTAACAAATCTTTGGATCTTAGCTTTCTCCTCCTTGACATAAGGCACATACCTCAACAGTTCCAAGAACTTACTAGTGTAAGCATCATGTATGATGGATCCCATGATTAGTTCATAAATGTTTTTTTCTATGTTATCAAACTACCTTTTAGACAAACCCTTCTTGAATATTTGCTTGAATTCTCTCTAAGTTAGATCTTCCTCATCTATGTCTCTGACATTCTTCACATCTTACCACTAGATGTGTTGGCTTAGGGGGTCCTAACATAGGTTCAGAGTTAGTTATGCCAACCAAAAAAATCCTACATTGCTGGCCCTTTCAGCAAAAATCCGCATAGCACAGGTTGAAGTCTCACCCAAAGAAGTATTGGGGAATGCAAGAACCAGCTTTCTACATCCAAAGACTAGTGCGATGTCTTTCAGTGCCTTAGAGATGCCCTTGTGCATATCAATAAACCTCTAGGGCTCATTACTATAACTAAGTTAAAGTAGCCTTCAGACCTTCATGAAGGTCCATGTTCTATCCTTGCGGACCTTAAATAATCGATTTACATATTTTCATGCATCAGCAAGCAACCCTATATTTGAGTTTCCGTAGATCTACTTAATTAAACATAACACATAAGAGAAATGGCCTATAGCTTCATGGAAGTGGCTAATAATTCATTTCATACATTATTAAGATAGATTTAGTAAATTTGCGTAGCATTTATTCATTATATCATAAAACATATCATTAATCGGCAACATATAACATAAACAGATACAGTCAATATACTCAACAATTCTTTGAAATAATGTCTTTATTGATTTTCAAGTCATTGATTGCAGACTGTCCTACCTTATGCACATGGCTACAGGGGTCCACACACTCAGCTACAGACTCTACCCAGAGCTCTTACACACTTAGCTATAGGAGCTTTCCCTTCTCTACCTAAGTGTAGGAAGCAGAGCCTTCCTCCCTAGCTCTTGCCCTAGACAACAAAGCTCTTTAATGTACCCAATTCTCTATCCAAACTTTCCTCTAAGACTCGCTAAGGCTCAACTATTTCTAGATTTCCTAATGCAATACCATGGCCCTCGACTCATGCGTGAGTCTTCAAAACTGACGAAAAAAAAGGGGCTCAGGCCCCTTTGACTCTATCTATCCAAGCACTTCATGTCTACATTTTCTAGATACTTTACATCTTTTACAACATTATTCACAAAAATTACTAAGTTTAATTCAATTCTACCCCTAAGGTCTCCATCCCAACAACCCCCAAACACAAAGATCGTGACTCACCCTCGAGTCACTAAGCTAGTTTTTCCACTTTCTGGTGGATTTCGTTGAATGCCTTAGTCAAGGCTTGGAGCTCCATGGTACTTTATTCTATTGCATACTTTACCTCCTAAAACAGTTTCCCTCTGCTTGGCCCGTCTACTACTAGTTGTGTATTCCTCTGTGTCTGCTGCATGGCCTTCAACTTCTCATGGATGTTCTATGAAATTTGGTTACCTTCTTTTGTCTAAGGCTAAAGTTGGTCTCTTAAAAAAGACTACTTTTTATGCAATTCTTGGATTTGTATCAACTTGGCCTTGCCTTCCTATAAGCACAGGAGGTGTTGAACTGGCACAATGTCCATGCCCTTGTACTAATCTCATCATACTATTGTTTTGCATCCCTGATTTGTGTTTTCAACTATTGCAGTGTAGGATCCTCCTAAATTGTATCCCATAGGCCCATTGGTTGAGTGAAGAGCTGGTCACAACACTGAACTATGACATCTATTTGAGCCATGGATTCTTTTATAGCTACTCCTCTTTGTTCCCAAACCTCCAATAGTGTGGTCAGCTACAAGTTCAACTACAGCTCAGCTATTTGCATCTGAAGATTGAAAGTCACCTTGTCGACCTTTTCCTTTGAGGCCTGCTCATTTGTTGTGACCAGGTTTTTCCTTTGTTTCTGCAACTCCTCTTGTTCCTTCAATGTTTGAGTTTTTTCTATGAATAGATGCTCATTGTTGACTTTAAAGTCACTGATGACAATGAATGTGTGATGTTCTCTGATCTTCAGCTCATCTCAGACACCCTGATGTAGCACATGAAGAGACTTAAGTGGCAGTGCAGTAAGGTTCAGTGCCATATCTTTCACTGTGTTGAGCACCTCGATATCCTCATCTATTTCCACATGGAATGAGCCCTCTGGTAAAGGAAATATTATAAGATCCAGAGTCCATTCACTGTATGTTACTTCACTACTTCCTTGCATCAGACTTCCTTGTGTGCCGCTTGGCTTCCCAACATCTACCGTATCACAAATTCTTCCCAAAATGCTCTACCTATATGTGTCAGACATCAAAATGCTCTAGTAATTCTTAGAATGCAAAGTGTTCTCTGTTGGACCAGTATGCACAATTTATAGGGGGATTTAAATTCAAATCCGACCATTCCCCCCAAATTCTAATAATAAATGCTTCTTTGGTGACAGATCTTGAAATGTTTTTTCCTTAATTGCCACCTCCCCACTCCTCTTAACCTCCTCTTAGACATCACATCGTGAATAGTAACTCCAACAGTCATTTCCCTACTCAGTTGAGCAGTACCTTCCTCCATGGTGCAGTTCCTTGAATGCAGCTTCACCTGGTGCATCCTCATGAATCTTCACACACCCAGTTCGCCACATTGTCCTCCAAACCAGGAAGTGTAGTTTATAGTCCCAAGCTCCCTTCCAGCTACCCAGAGCACTAAGACTATCTAGCTGCCATATAGTCATTATGCAAGATCCCCCGTATACAACTTTAGCCTACTCCCATTTAGCCGAACTGTGCCACCATCTGTAATTTCCTTGAAAATATATGGTCCTTGCAAATGTTGTTGGGTTGTGTTATATTCTTTCCATCACTAGCCCATGTAGTTAACCGGGGGGTTAGAGGGGGAGTAGAGCCCCCCCTTCATTGCACCAATTGCATAGTGGTAGGGTCATAGAGGGTTTGCGAGGTGCAGGTAACCCCACTCTATTAGGTTGGGCAGACCTACCTATTGTTTTGTGCATGATTTTTTGCACATGTTTTTGGACACAATGGTTTTTGGGCCATGGTTTTGGAACATAATGAAAAATCAAGCTAGTAGTCCCGGTTTTGGGATCCAGGGGAAAATTTCTGTGTATATGTGTTTTATGTGTTATGCTCTCACATTGTTTTTTTTTGTGTTTTATAATTCGTATGTAGGTAATTTCTATAAGGGTTTAAAACCTACATTTGGTATCAGTGTTGTTTTGGCTTCAAGGGGACGCATTTGTCGCTGAGGGGTTTTGCTGGGGCCTGTTGTAGACCATGCTCAGTGGGAGATCTGCAAGGTCGATTCTGGTGGGGAAAGAAGATGGCGAGCAGTAGAAATATATAGATCGAGAAATTTAATGGTCAGAGTTTTGAGTTGTGGAAACTCAAGATGGACGATTTGTTGGTAGATAAACATCAGTGTATCGTGGTAGATCTGGGTACTAAACCAACGAGAGTTTCCGATGAAGAATGGAAGAAGTTGAATTGGAAGGCAAAGAGCACAATATGATTATGTGTCTTAGATTCAGTATTGTTGAATGTATTAGGGGAAGCTACGACAAAGGCTTTGTGGGACAAGTTAGGGACTTTGTACCAATATAAGTCTCTGGTGAATAAACTGTTCCTACGAAAAAAGTTGTATAACCTAAAGATGAAATATGGAGACTTCGTGAGAGAGAATCTAAATGCATTTAATACTGTGGTAAGTCAGTTATTATGTATTGATATTAAAATTTCAGATGAAGCTAAATGCATCAGTTTGTTGTGATCTCTACCAGATTTGTGGGATAGTCTAGTTATTGCAATAGGTAGCAATGAAACTACCTTGTAGTTTGATGAAATAGTCTCATCCTTGCAGATGGAGGACATGGGACGAAAAAATATGGAGAGAAACAATGGTGATTCCTTGTCTGTACAAGGATATTCCTAGAACAGAAACAAAAATAATTCATCGAGTGGGAGATCTAAATCTCCAGGAAAACCTGTAAAGGAGGTGTGCTAGAAATGTGGAAAGGAAGGACACCATAAAAGGGATTGTAAGTCTAAATCTCTTAATAAAGGAAAGAAATTTGATGATGCTCCTTCTGAAGAGGTGAAAACCACGTCAAATGAAGGTGGGGATGTGTACTTGGCTTCTTCAAGTACACATGTAGATCATGAGGCATGGTTAATTGACTCAGGTGCATCCTTTCACTTCACTCCCCATAGAGAGTGGTTCTGCAAGTATGAGAAATACGATGGTGGTGATGCCTTCTTGGGGGATGACAGGAAGGCTAGAATCATTGGTCATAGAAAATTAATGTTGAATTTGCAAGGTGGAAGGGTTAGAACACTTTCGGGTATTCTGCATATTCCTGCATTATCTAGAAATCTGATTTTTGTAAGAAAGTTGGATGATGCAGGTATAAAAACAATGTTCGAGAAGGATATATACAAGATGGTTCAGGGGAAACTATTATTGATGTGGGGAGTTCGAATTGGAACTCTCTACAAGTTGCAACATAACATTATTTCGATGGGTGCAATAATTTTGTGGTTCTTGAAAGTGGAGCAGAAAATCTAGTGGTCTCTAAAGAGAAGACCATGTTGTGGCATCAGATGCTTGGACATATTAGAGAGAAGGGCCTTCTAATACTTCATGGTAATGGTATTATAGAAGGTATGAGTAATAGCTCTCTAGATTTTGATTTCTCTAAAAATTGTGTATATGGAAAGCAAAATCAGGTGAGTTTCCCCTCTGGTGGGAAGAGGACGAAACAAATATTACAACTTGTGCACATTGATGTGTTTGGACCCGTGAATGTTCCATCACTAGGTAAGTATATGTACTATGTATCATTTATAGATGACTTCTCAAGGAATACATGGATATATTTCCTTAAGAAGAAATTTGAAGTCTTTGACAACTTTAAAGAATTTAAGGCTCTGGTGGAAAACCAGACAGAGAAGAAGATAAAGGTGTCGAGGATAGATAACGGTGGAGAGTTTTGCAGTAAGGAATCTGAATAATTTTGTAATAATTGTGGTATAGAATGACATAATACTACTCCATATACACCTCATCAAAATGGAGTTACAGAAAGAATGAACAATATGTTGATGGAAAGGGCAAGAAGCATGCTTAGTGGTGTCGAGTTAGGACAGGAGTTCTGTGTAGAGACGGTGGAGACAACATGTTACCTAGTCAACAGATCACCTTCATCGGCGTTGGAGGATAAGACTCCACAAGAGGTACGGACTAGTAAGAAACCCTCTCTTTCACATCTGAGGGTATTTGGATGCGATGCATATGTACATGTTCCAAAGGAGAAATGAACCAAGTTGGATAGTAAATCTGAAAAGTGCATCTTTATTGGGTATAAGGGTGGTTTAAATGGTTATAAGCTTTGGAACCCAGTAACGAGGAAGGTTAATTACAATCGAGATGTGGTGTTAAGAGAGGTGAAAGATGTTATTAAACATGAAGTCAAACCAAAGGAACCTGAGAAGATTGTGTTTGAGCTTAAGGAGGAAGAATCCGACTCTACAACAGAGGAGGAATCAGAAGACGAAGAGCCACAAACTCTGGCTGTGAGAAGATCAGTTTGAGAAAGAAGGCAGTCAGAAAGGTATAATCCATATGCTTTGTATTCAAATTTTTCTTTATCTATTACTGATGATGATCCCAGAACTGTGAAGGAAGCAGTGGATTCAGAGGATGGAAGACTATGGAAAGAGGCCATGATTGATGAAATGACATCTTTGCACAAAAATGAGGCTTGGGATCTAGTCAAGTTGCCAACTGGAAGGAAACCCATTGGCAGCAAACGGTTGTTCAAGAAGAAGAAAAATGCAGAAGGAAAGGTGGAGAAATACAAAGCTTTGTTGGTTTAAAAGGTTATTCCTAGGTGCCTGGAATTGATTTTGGTGATAATGTTTCTCTTGTTGCCAAGGTAGCTTCTATTAGATTACTTCTATTCGTTGCTGCTACTTTTGATTTTGAGGTACAATAGATGGATGCGAAAACAACATTTCTTCATGGGGATCTGGAAGAGGAGATCTACATGAAGCAACTTGAAGACTTTGTGGTGCAGGGTAAGAAAGAAATGGTATGCAAGTTAAAGAAGTCTTTGTATGGGTTAAAATAGTCACCAAGGATGTGGTATCAGAAATTTCATACATTTATATGAGGACTTGGCTTCACCAGAAGCAAAGCAGATCATTGTGTGCATTTTAAATTAATTGGTGACCATGTTATTTATTTGCTCTTGTTTGTGGATGATATGTTGCTGGTTGGAAATGACAAAGAAATTATCCAAGATTTGAAGACCCAATTGTCCTGCAAATTCGACATGAAAGATCTTGGTGCTGCAAACTATATTTTGGGCATGAAAATTAAAAGAGATCAGACAATGAGGAAGCTCTAGTTAAACTAGAGGAAATATTTCGAGACAATATTGCATAGGTTTAATATGCAGGATAGTAAACCGGTGAAGGTTCCTACTCCTGTAGGTGTTATGTTATCTGTTGAATAGTGTCCCAAGACACAATAAGAGGAAGAGGACGTGTCCTATTTTCCATATGCAAGTATAGTTAGTAATATGATGTATGCAATGATCTCTATTATACCAGACATTGCACATGCAGTGGGAGTATTGAGCAGGTTTATGTAAAAACTAGGGAAGGAGCACTCGACAACAGTGAAACGGGTTTTCAGGTATTTGCGTGGCACTAGTGATTATGGTTTGTGGTTCTAAGGAAGATGATGATTGGATAGATTTTTGGATGTTCATGGCTTTGTTGATGTAGACTAGGTTGGAGATCTAGATTAGAGAAGATCTACAAGTGGGTATGTGTTTAACCTATTTCGAGGTGCAGTCAGTTGGATGAGTAAGAAACAATCTGTAGTGGCACTATCAACTATAAAGGTAGACTACATGGCAACCACTGATGCAGGAAAGGAAGTAGTTTGGTTGCAGAGATTGTGTTCAAGTACGAGGTTAGTACAGGGAGAAATAAATATAGACTGTGAAAACCAAAGTGCAATTTTCTTAGCAAATTACCATGCATATCATTCAAAGACAAAGAACATTGATGTTCAGTATCACTTTGTGAGGGATATGATAGAACACAAAAAGGTGATGCTGGTAAAGGTGGACACTTTGAAGAATACTGCAGATGCATTGACAAAATCTATGAGCTCTGAAAAGTTCTCTTGGTGTAGAGAAACAATGGGTGTTGCAAGGCTGGATAAATGACTAAGCTCTCTTGTGGCCCCATGTGGAAAGAAAACAACAAGTGGGAGAATGTTGAGTTGTGATATATTCTTTCCACGAATATCCTACGTAGTTAACCAGTGGGTTAGAGGGGGCGTAGAGCCCCCACTTCGTTGCACCGATTGTGTAGTGGGGGCATCATAGGGGGTTTGAGGGGTGAAGGTAATCCCACCTACCTATGTTTTTGTGCATGATTTTTTGCACATGGTTTTGGACGCGATGGTTTTGGTCCATGGTATTGGATGCTTCAGCATGTATAAATATGTATTGTAACATGGAGAGGAAGATAATGAAAAATCAAGATGGTCGTCCTAGTTATGGGATCCAGGGGACAATCTCTGTGTATATATGTTTTACGTGTTATGATCTTGCATTGTTTATTTTCTGTGTTTTAGAATTTGTATGCAAGTAATTTCTGTATGGGGTTAAAACCTATATTTGGTATCAACATTGTTTTGGCTTCAAGGGAACGCCTTTATCGCTGAGGGGTTTCACTCTGGCCTGTGGTAGACCTTTTTCATTGAGAGATCTGTGAGATAGATTCTGGTGGTGAAAGAAGATGGAAAGCAGTGGAAAGATAGAGATCGTGAAATTTAATGGTTATAATTTTGAGTTGTGGAAAATCAAGATGGAGGGTCTGTTGGTGGATAAAGATCAGCGTATCATGGTAGATCCAGGTACTAAACCAACGGGAGTGTCTGATGAAGAATGTAAGAAGTTGGTAGCAAAAGGTTATTCCCAGGTGTCGGGAATTGACTTTGGTGATATTTTTTCTCCATCTTTCCTTCTGCATTTGTCTTCTTCTTGAACACCCATTTGCTGCCAATGGGTTTCCTTCCAGCCGGAAACTCCACCAGATCCCAAGCCTCATTTTTGTGGAAGGATGCCATTTCATCACCCATGGCCTCTTTCCAGAGTTTTCCATCCTCTGAATCTATAGCTTCCTTCACAGTTCTGGGATCATCATCAGTAATAGATAAAGAAAAATTTGAATAGAAAGCATATGGATTATACCTTTCTAACTGCCTTCTTGCTCAAACTGATCTTCTCACAGCCAGAGTTTGTGGCTCTTCGTCTTTTGATTCCTCCTCTGCTGTAGAGTCAGATTCTTCCTCCTTAAGCTCAAACTCTAACTTATTAGGTTCCTCTAGTTTGACTTCATGTTTAATAACATCTTTCACCTCTCTGAACACCACATCTCAGTTGTACATAGCCTTCCTTGTTACTGGGCTCCAAAGCTTACAACTCTTTAAGCCATCCTTATACCCAGGAAATATGTAGTTTTCAAATTTACTATCCAACTTGGTTTGTTTCTCCTTTGGAACATGTACATATGCATCACATCCAAATACCCTCATATGTGAAAGAGAGGGATTCTTACCAGTCCATACCTCTTGTGGAGTGTTATCCTCCAATGCTGATGAAGGTGATCTGTTGACTAGGTAACATGTTGTCCCCACCACCTCTATGCAGAATTCCTATCCTAACCCAGAACCATTGAGCATGCTTCTTGCCCTTTCCATCAACGTCTTGTTCATTCTTTCTGCAACTCCATTTTGTTGAGGTGTATATGGAGTATTCTTCTGCCATGCTATACCACACTTCTTACAAAATTCTTGAAATTCCTTACTGCAAAACTGTCCACCATTATCTGTCCTCACCACCTTTACCTTCTTTTGTGTTTGGTTTTTCACCAGAGCCTTAAATTCTTTAAACCTGTCAAAGACTTTAGATTTGTTCTTAAGGAAATATATCCATGTATTCCTTGAGAATTCATCCATAAATGATACAGTGTACATAGACTTACCCAATCATGGAACCTTCACAGGTCCAAACACATCACTGTGCACAAGTTTTAATATCTGTTTCGTCCTCTTACCACCAGAGGGGAAGCTCACCCAATTCTACTTCCCATATACACAATTTTCACATAAATCAAAATCCAGAGAGCTATTACTCATAACTTCTACCATACCTTTACCATGAAGTATTCAAGGGCCCTTCTCTCCAATATGTCCAAGCCTTTGATGCCACAACATGGTCTTCTCTCTAGAGACCACTATATTTTCTGCTCCACTTTCAAGAACCATGGAACTATTGCACCCATCAACAACAGTGCTACCTTGTAGCTTGTACAGATTTCCAATGCAAACTCCCCACATCAATACCAGTGCCTCCCAAACCATCTTGCAGGTATCCTTCTCGAACATTATTTTTACACCTGCATCATCTAGTTTTACTACAGAAATCAGATTTCTGGCTAATGCAGGAATATGTAGAACACTTGAAAGTGTTCTAACCCTTCCACCTTGCAACTTCAACTTACTTTTCTGTGACAAATGATTCTAGCCTTCCTGGCATCCCCCAAGAAGACATCACCACCATTCATACTCACATTTACTCTTCTTGAGAAAGGCTCCCCATTCAACTTCACGAGCTGAATTGTGCCACCATCTATAATTTCCTTGTAAATATATGGTCCCAACCAATGCATCTGTAATTTACCCAAAAAACTTAGTGAACTTACTATCATATAACAACACAATATCATTTACCTTAAATGTGCGAAGCTTGATATGGTGATCATGAGATGATTTTTCGCATTCATTCTGTACTTGTTGGTAGAATCCTGCCAAAAATTAGTCCTCCTCTAGCTCCATGAGTTACGCGAGCCATTCTTCCAAGGCCGTGTGACCTGCCATATCTATCAAATCTTGTATGCATAGATTTGTCACAATGTACTCCATAGGCATTACTGCTTCGACCCCACAGACTAACCTGAATGACTTTTTCCCTGTCAACTTCTTACAAGTTGTCCTATAGCCCATAGCATTACAGGCACCCACACATCCCAATCATTTTTTGCAAGATACAGATGTTTCTCAGCACATTCTCCAAAAGTTTCTTGAAGGCTTCGACCATCTCATTTTCCTGTGGCTAATATGTTGTACTCTTATAATGGTAGACATAAAATTCATATTTCAATGCGCTAATTGTTTCATTTAGAATGTTCGTTTCTATGAATACATGCTCGTTGTTGACTTTTAACTCACTAACGACAGTGAGCGTGTGATGTTCTCTTATCTTTAGCTCATCTAAGATGCCCTGATGTAGTGCATGAAGAGACTGGAGTGGCACCATGGCAAGGTTCATTCCCATATCCTTCATTGTGTTGAGCACTACAAGATCCTCATCCGATTCCACACGAAATGACCCCTTTGGTAAAGGAAAGACTTTGAGATCCATAGTCCATTCAATCTTTGTTGCTTCACTACTTCCATGTATTAGGCTTGCTTGTGTGCTGCTCGCCTTCTCAACATCCACCGCATCACAAATTCTTGCCAGAACACTCTACCCATATGCATCAGATAGTAAAATTTTTGAGCAATTCTTAGAATGAAAAGCATTCTCTATTGGACTGGTATGTGCAGTTTATAGGGGGATTTAATTTCAAATTCAACCGTTCCCCCCAAATTCTAATAATAAATGATTCTTTGGAAATAGATCTTCAAATATTTTTTCCTTAATTGTTGCCTCCCCACTCCTCTTAACCACCTCTTAGCCATCACATTGTGAATAGTAACTTGAAGATTCATTTTCTTGCTTGGTTGTGCAGTACCTTCCTCCATGGCATAGCACCTTGAACAGAGCTTCACCTGGTGCATCCTCTCCAATCTTCGCGTAGCTGATTTGCCACCTTGTCCTCCAAACTAGGCGGTGTAGTTTATAGTCCCGTGCTCCCTTCTAATTGCTTGAAGCACTAAGAGTGTCCAAATGCCATATAGTCATTGCACAAGATCCCCTGTATACAACTTTAGCCTGCTTCCATTTACTCTTCCCGAGAAGGGCTCCCCATTCAACTTCACAAGTTGAACTATTCCACCATCTGTAATTTCCTTGAAAAGATATGGTCCTAGCCAATGCATCTGTAATTTACCCATAAATTTAGTGAACTTACTATCATATAACAACATAAGATCATTTACCTTGAATGTGCGAAGCTTGATATGGTGATCATGCCATGATCTTTTCTGTTCGTTCTGTACTTGTTCGTGGAATCCTGCCAAAAATCAATCCTCCTCTAGCTCCATGAGTTGCACGAGCCTTTCTTCCAAGAGCTCATGATCTGCCATATCCATCAAAGCTACTATGGATAGATTGGGCACAATGTATTCAATAAGCGTTACTGCTTTGACCCCATAGACTGATCTAAACAGTGTTTTCCCTATCAACTTCTTAAAAGTTATCCTATTGGCCCATAGCACCGAAGGCACCCACACATCCCAATAATTTTGTTGTACATTACAGATCTTTGTCAACACATTCTCCAAAATTTTCTTAAAGGCTTCCACGTCCCATTTTCCTATGGGTGATATGTTGTACTCTTATGATGGTAGATCTAGAATTCATCTTTCAATGTGCTAATCGTTTCATTCAAGAAGTGCATACCCCTTGTAACTCAAGAAAACGTTCGGGCATCCAAACCTTGTTAATACATGTTCAATTTTTTTTTTTGTTGTGATAGCCCCTGTACAATCCTTTACTGGTTGTGCTTTCGTCCATCTGGTTAAATATTCTGTCACAGTGAGAATGTAATATGCATCCCTTTTCTTTCCAGGGGAATGAATTGGCCCAATAAAATCGATCTACCACTTCTCGAATTCTTACAAAGTTACCTAAGGATGTAGCAGTAGCTCATCCCTTCGTGATAGTCTGCCAGTCCTTTGACATGCATCATACACCTTACATTACTCTTTGGAGTCCTTCTGCAATGTTGGCCACAATATTCCTGCGTGAAAATTTTTATGTGCCATTGCTTCTCTTAAAAGATGGCCTCCCAGAACTCCCCCATGAGCTTCACTCTCAAAGTCTAACACATATCTCTACAATATTTCATTTGCACCCATTTTGTACAGATGCCTCACGATGATCGAAAAATCGGTTGTGCACACTACTAATTATTTCTTTTGTTGATTTCTATATCCTTTAGGTTCCATAAATGTAGTTAAGAAGTGAATAATATTAGAAAAATGGTTATTAGCTACATCTACCATAAATAGTTGTGCAACGAGCAACCCTTCCTCCAAATTATTAGGTTCTTCGACTGCTTCAATTCGTGACAAATGGTCAAGTCCATCATTCAAACTCCCTGGCTTCAAAATGACTTCAAATTCATAGTCCTAAAATAGTAACAACCATATGTTAGAAAATTATATATTACAGAGCAATGGAACACATAAAATATTACATAAATATAAGCACAGAAAATGCATGAAACAAGAGAGACACAGATATACATGGTTCACCCAATTTGGGCTACGCCCACAGAGAAACAGCCAGTACTTCGATTTATATTATCCAGCAAACTGAAGAGATAAAACCTACAACAAATCTGTTGTAATTCCCTCTTCGCTCTCAATTTCCTCTCTATTCCTTACTCAGAATACCGATCTACATAGATGCAATACAATTCCCTCATATATAGCAAGGGGTTGCCTTGTAGGGAAAAAAACCCTAAATTAAACATAACTTCTACTGCCAGAGCTCCGCCTAATGAACGACCCAGATTGACTATGAAATTACAACATTGTACAAGGCAATTTTACATCTATTCTTAGCTTCAGGTGTGCTGCCCCTGATCCCCCCACCAGGGGGGACTCGAAAAAGGTCGCAGCCACCCCCATGGACCCCCCCTGCAACAAATATTTTATGGGTGGTGTTGCCACCCCATAAAAAATTGGGGTTGAATGCGGCGATACCTTTGAATACAAAAGATAATCAGGCTCCACACCCAACAATCTCCCACTTGGAGACTGATTATAACAACTCCATTGTTGCTTCATTTGCTGGATAATGACTCCACTTTGGACCTGGTTGTTTCTCATATTCTTCATCATACTTGAAGACCAATTGAAACTAAATAGATTCTTAGTTTCTCCCTGGCTAAAACTTTTGTTAACATATATGTAGGATTCTAGCTAGTGTGTATCTTTTCTAGCTTCAACTATCCATGTTCCAATGCTGACTGTATGAAATGGTACTTGAACTATATATGCTTAGACTTGGAATGAAATGTAGATTTCTTTGCAAGATGTATGGCACTCTGGCTATCACTGTATAACCTGAACTCCTGCTTCTTACCCAATTCATCCAGAAATCTTTGTAACCAAATCATTTCTTTACTAGCCTCTGTAGCAGTAACATACTCTACTTTTGTTGTTGAGAATGCAACAATACTTTGTTGTTTTGAGACTCAACTAATAGTTGTTCCACCTACAGTAAACACATACCCTGTTTTGCTCCTCTTGTTATCTCTATCACCTTCCATATATGCATCAACATATCCCTGTAGAGCAATGTTTGAACCACCAAAGCATAATGCTTGATTTGTGGTACCTCTCAAATACTTGAGAATCCACTTCACCACCATCCAATGTTCTTTTCTTGGATTGTTCATGTACCTACTTACAACTCCCACTGCATGTGCAATATCAGGCCTTGTGGAGACCATTGCATACATTAAGCTTCCAATTGTTGATCCATATGGAACTTTAGACATATAAGCCATTACTTCCTAAGTCTTGGGACACTCCTCCTTACTTAATTTGAAATGGCTAGCCATAGGTATACAAACTGGTTATTCATTCTGCATATTAAACCTTTTCAACGCCTCTTCTATGTGCTCACTTTGAGATCATGATAATTTGTGATTCTTCCTATCTCTATTTATTCTCATACCAAGGATTTGTTTTTCAGCACCCAAATCCTTCATTGCAAATGAGTTTGCCAATTTTCTTCTGAGAACATTTATTTCTTGCATGTTAGAACCTGCAACAAGCATGTCATCTACATACAATAACAATATAATATAGCTTCTATCATTTTTCCTTTTGAGATAAATGGTGAGCACCAGTGTTGCAGCAATAATGCTACAACTCCTGGGGCTTCCTACTTTAGTCTTATCAACCCGGTAGTTCATAACAAACTTGGAAGCGATGTTGTTGTATGCACAAGTACTAGCTCTTAATGTAGGTTGTCACTTGGTTAGCTGGCCCAAGATCACTAGGAGCTCAACACAACTTCTATGAGCTTCCAGAAGAAGATTTTAACTGTGATGAAAGAAAGCTAACTCTACAGAGGTTATCCTACTTGCAGAAAGAGAAAGAAGATTGGAGTACAAAGAAAACCCTAGCAAACCCTAAAAAACACTAATTTAATCACTAACCCTACTTTTGCAAGAAGAGAGGTGAAAATTCAGGAAAAGAGTGCCATTACCTACTAAGGGAATAAGCTACACCTATTCAATTTGTTTCTAGAAAGAAATGAGGAAAAAACATCTTTTTGGATTTTTGTATATTTTGTTGTGCATGTAATTTAACTGTTTACGGATGTGGTAGCAATTAGGTGGCGATGGAGGGTGACCTTGGAGTTTGAAAAGGTGTAGGAAGGTGTGGAGGGGTCCTAAGAATCCCCTGGTAACCTTCTGGAGACTTTCCCTACAATCAAACCTCAAAACGTCACTTTCGGGAAATTTTACAGGAGGCTGCAGGGGATCTAAAAGAGGTTCTACAGGAGGATGCTGAGAGTTGTTTTAGAGCGTTTAAAGGTGGAAAAATGGTGGGAAAAGGGAGCTGAGTACTAGAGGGAGGTGTTTAAGGTGTCTGGAGCTTATCAAGGGTGATTAGCAAGGGAGATGATGGTTGGATTTGTTCAAGAGGCAAGAGGAAATCTTATGAGAAAAATGTAGAAATTAGGAAAGATTTGTGAAGGCTTGTGAATGACTTGTGAAACATGTAGCAAAATATATGGTGAAGGATGATTTATTGATTTATTATGAGAAAAGATGTATTGTAATAGAGCTGCAATTCCAGACTCTGAACTAAGCAAGAAAAGAGCTAGATGTACCAAAAACAAAATTGTCTCATGTTAACCTAAATTCTGACCTAGGAACATAAAATGCTGAAGAATTCTATATGGAAAGGAAAGCATGTAAAGCGCTTTATTGCAGGAACATAGATGAGTATGACAAACTAGATCTGAAGGAAAGCATTAACGTCTAAATCAAAATAAAACACTAGAAATTGCATGGGGAAAGCAAAATTGTGTTTTTATGGCACAAGCAGATCTTGACCTCAATTCATGGTCCCCAAAGGAGGAAAGGAGGTCAAGATCTGTTGATGGCCTTTTTGTATCTTTCTCTTACCACTACTTAACCTACTTTAGCAACTGAAATAGAAACAACTATGTAAACCACCAAAAGCAACCTATTCTAACAAAGGGAAAATGAAACTATCTAACAGAAATTAATTCATGAACTGAAGCAAAAACATATGAGTACAAAGCAAGAGGTGCTCAGTAGCTTGGGTTGGGTCCTAACCTAAGAGCTTCAACCCTCTAAAAGAAATCATTGCTGGCTCAGAAAATATTTCAACTCCATTATCACAATAATAGTCACATTACATAAAACTAGTCACAAAAGTAAGCTCGAAATGAGCTGAGCAAGAGCTGCAACAAAAGTGTAAAAATTTGACTAACGTCCAACTCAACTATTGAGCACCTAAGCCCTTCTATTTATACAACTCAAGCCTTCAACAGCTCTCCTAAAATCAAGGAGGCTTGGCTCCCAAGAGTAGAGATAGATAGCAGTTCTTCTTCACTTGCTCAGCTGTCACTTTGATGCATTGATGTGGCTTGTGTTCCGAGCTTTCTAAAGGAGGATTCAAGGTAGGGGGTCATAAATGAGGGGGAAACCCTCCTAAAAGCCCTCTCCCTTGTTTTCCTCGAATATTTTCTGCCAGATGCTCATTAACCCTTTGACATTGTCTCAAAATTGGCCAAAAATCTGTGTAAAGCACACATTAGACTTCATGGCATAATGACTAACCCAATTCACTCTACTAGCATAAATATATAAAAAACATGAAATAAACTAATGAGAATGGTGGATAAACCTGATTTAGGAGGCAAAATGAGCCCATATAACTACCAATTTATGCGGCTTATCATCACTCCCCTATTGAATGAGTTGCTCATCCTTTGAGCAACTAGTCCATCTCTTCATCTTTGATGGCCCTGATGGCCCCCCAATATCCCATGCCTTTGATGTGTGATCCTCTTCCCTATCATGGAATCCAACATTTCTATCCACCTCCTCCCACTATTTTCTTTCTTCTTCCTCCTTTTTTTCCTCAAGCAGTCCTAACAGCAGTGGGGGACTCAACTTGAGGCCAATCCAATGGGCTTTCAAGGTTTGCATAGAGTGCTTGTACAGTGGAACTCTCCTAAATGCTTCCTTCATCCTGTTTGAGGTGTGATATTCCCTAATCTGTAGGTTGTGTGGCAGTGTGATCCACCTTCTTAGACATGCATGAATGCAGTCATCTCCCAACAATCTTTCCATGTCCTCAAAGTGTGCAATTGCCTGAGCTTGATCGTTATCATATTTAGGGGCACTTTCAGGATCAGCTACAAGTTGCTGGTGTGTGATAATGAGAGCCATAGGGTCTGATGGCTCTGCTCTAATCATCAGGGGCTCATTGTTTTCTTTCACCATCAACTTCTTTATTTCTGTGTCCCTTTTCTCCTCATGACTCATCCAAGATGCCATGGCCATCAGCTGCAAGTGCCCTAACCTAGCATTAGGGTACCATAGATTCATATCAGTAAGGGCTAGGTTATGTAAATAAAACTTTATCAAATTTGCCTTGTGCTCTATTGAACTGTGATCACATAGATCCCTGAACTGCCTATAATCCTGAAAAGGCATGCTGCCCCTATTCGCCAGGGTCTTGATTTGAAACTACAGCGACTGGTCTTTGAGGTATACTCCATATGATTTGGCTGGTTTCCTGCACTGTAGTGCCTCAATAGACCAGCTAGCCATGGCTGCCAACTGTGTGTCCTTTCCCTATTGTTGTTTCATTAACATTTCATTTTCCGCCTCCAAGTGAGAACTTCTGCCTTCTTCTGCATGTCTTACAGTGTTCAACTCCTTACCCATTTCTCTCAGCTTATTTTTGTTGTGGCCAATGTCTTCAACCCCTTTGGACTTGGTGATCTACATCCATCAATGGCTACTTATCCTTTCATTTTCCAATTCAAAGAAAAGTGGGACTACAAATTTATGGCGAATAATTTTTTTTTTCTATTAAGAAGGTTCTAATAAGAGCCTAAACTAGGCTGGGGGTCAGGTTCTGGTATCTCTGTTGGCTCATCCTTCCTCTAGGTCTACTCTTTTACCTTTTTCTCAGGTTTCTCAGTCTCCAATAGCTTTTTCAAGGTCTCCTGTAGAGCATTCTGCACTTCCTGTAGGAAGGTTTTAGAGTCCTCTAGTTTTATCCTTTCCTTCCAAGTGGAAGATATATGGCTTCCTCTTCCATAGGTAATGGCGGTTTTGGATGGAGATTCCTCCTTTTTGGTAGTAGAAGAATATTCAATAGTGATAGGCTCTTTCGAGGGTGGCTGTGGCTTCCCTATTTTTGTCCTGGTGCTTTTTCGAGCCTTGAAATACATGGATGGTGGCCTTTTCCTCTACTGTTTGGGTTTAACTGGGGTGCTGAGGGTAGCAAGAACAGCTATCGCTTCTCTTTCTAGTGTCTCAGGAGACAATTCTGTCTTCCTTTCCCCTTTTTCCTCTTCTTTTGTCTTCTCTACCTATGTTAGCTTTGTTTCCTCTAGCTCTATTTTGGTTTCCTTCTCATCTTGTTTAGTTTTTGGATTCTCTGCTTTAGTCTTTTACTTCTCCAGTTTAGTCTTTTTCTTTTCTCTTTTAGTCTGTTTCTCTCTTGTCCTAGGTTTCCTCTTCTCTACTCTGGTATTTTTCTTCTCTGTTTTAGGTTCTTCCTTCTCATCTTCTGTTTTAGTTTCCTCCTCTATTTTAGGTTCTTCCTTCTCATCTCCTATTTTGGTCTTTTCCTTCCCTGTTTCAAGTTCTTCTTTCTCTGTTTTGGTCCTTTCCTCTTTTTCTGTTTCCTCTTCATCTTCCCCTTTTTGTTCTTCTCCCTCACTTTCAGATGGACTAAGGTCATATGTGAGGGCTTTTACATCATCTTCCCTTGTCATATTTCTAAAAATCTCCTAGGATATGGGTATTGTGAAGGTGTGGTGGGCCTTTTCCACTAGAAATTTAATTAGCCCATGGTGAGCCAATTGGTCTGGAACTTTTTCCTTCAATTTACTGTTGGAATCTATTAGGGACTGGAGGAGAAAATAGGGAATATTGAGTGTTTGGGGTGCAGGAAGATCCATGCCATATCTTAACTCATGTAGAAGTCTGAAATGGTACCCATAAACTATGTTGTACCTTCCTTCATAAGAGATGTATTTGATAATCTAATAACTGACCTCATCCCAGGGGTAAGGGATGCTTGTTTTCCTAATGCCATTTTTGTCCTCTACAGGATGCTCATTTGGATGGAACAAGGTTTTCTTGGCAACTTGACCCAGTGGTTTTTCCTCCTTAATCAAGGGTAGTCAAAGTGGGAGACTGGTAATCCTACTGATGAATTCTAGAGTTATTTCTATGGTGAGACCCCTGAAACTGATAGTGGCATGGACTTTTGAGTGAGGTATCAAGGACACGGCAAACTCTGGCGTTACTTGCTGATGAGCCCCAAAAATGGGTAACTTATTGGGATGATTTTGCCTATTATTCTTAATTAATCCACCATTATTCATAATTCTATGCATGCTTTTGAATATATTTATGTTAATTAAATGAATGAGAATAGTCACTTGACCACAAAGTCTAATACGTGCTTATTGCAGATTTTTGGACATCTTTTGGACCAAGGTCAAGCATTTATGAGCAAGTTGACAGCCAAATATGAAGGAACAAGGCTAAGGATTCATAGGAAGGGTGTCTCCAGCACTAAATGACCCCTTCCTGATGTTCTCCACCATCAGCTCGGAATTGAACAACCCACCAAAGATGATTTGAAGGGGCAGCCAAGCAAATTTTGTGAAGTGGTTGATTAACTGCAGTTTGGAGCAACCAAGCTCCTAAAGTTAAGGAGGGTTGTTGGGAGTCCTTGTAGTGCATAAGTATGAAGGCTTCAAGCCTTGGTAGTTTAGCCACTAAATATTTGTTTTTCACACTTTAGTGTAGCTCTGCATTTCAGCTCATCTTCGAGCTTTTACTGTAAACAATTTTGTGACATGATTATGTTTTAAGTAATGGAGATAAATTTCACTTTGTACCAGCTCTGAGCTTTCTTAGGAGGTTGTAGGTCTTGGGGTTGGGCCCAACCCAAGTGTCAGTACCTCCTTTGTGTACTTTTATGTGTCTTTGTTGCATTCTTAGAATAAATTATGTTATTTAGGTTAAGATCTTGCTTTGCTACTTAGGTTGTTTTCAATGATTAAAATAAATTTTCATAATTCAGGTTGATTTGATAGTTTGGTAAAGGAAAAGATCTGCAAAATGGCCACCAAGCAATCCTTGATCCCATCTCTCTCTCCTTGGGACCATGAGTTGAGACCAAGGTGTACGCGCTGCCACAAAAACACTATTTTTACCTTTCCATGCAATTGCTAGTGTTGGACTCTCAGTTGGAAAAGTTGATACCAGTTGTACTTGCATGTCTAAGATCTGTTCTTGCTTAGTTCCCATAGTTATCTTGCATAATTTCCCGTCTATAAACTTCTGTTCATCATATTTATGGTTTTTAGGTCAGATTAGGTCAAAATAGCTAGATCCCTTGTTTTCCTAGTCTTTGTTTGATCAGTTTTGGAAAATAGTGTGCATAACACCTGTAATACCTCCCTGCCTAGCCTTCCTCCATCATACAACCTGCTCCAACCCCTAATCCAAGATTCCTTCCCTTCATTTGCCACACTTTTACAATTTTCTACATTATTATGCAGTGTTTCTCCCTCCATCCTTGAACAAATCCAACCACCTTAATCACTCCTTAGATTCATTCACCAGGTCTTAGACCCCTTCACATCCTCATCCAACCTCCATTTCCACTTTCCCAGAGATACACGAAGATCCTCTAATGGAAGAAGAGCAAGAAAACATTCCTCCTAAGACCATGGCCGAACACAGAAATGATATAGGAGATGAGGAGAGAATAGAAGGTGCCTTTCCCATCTGAGAGACTAATGGGGACACAAAAATGAAAAACATAAGTCCCTTAGCCTTACCTCACTTCCATGGACTGACCACTGAAGACCCTGATACCTTCTTGTTTGAGTTTTCTATTCTTTGTCGAACCTATGACTATGCAGAAGATGAGCAAAAGTTGAAACTCTTTCCCTCTACCCTCAAGGATGCAGCACTACGCTAGTTCATGGGTTACCTGGAAACAGAATCACAACTTGGGCTTAGATGCAGCAAGCCTTTAACAACAAATACAGGGATTACTGTAGGTCAAAAGAAATGAAGGGAGAAATATTTCGGATGACCATGGGAAGCAATGAATATTTAGAAGATTATGAAGAAAGGTTCCAACTCACTTATAAAAGGGTTAGGTGCACACTTGAACTCGAATCTCTGAAGCTGGTTATGCTCTGAGGAATCCCTGAAGACCTTCTAGATACCCTCCATTTACTGGCTGGATGAGACATCTACCAACTACCTTATGATGACATAAAGGTTGTGTTTAGAAACCATTCTAGGGCGGCCTGGAAAAGAGGTAGGGGGGATCAACTTTCAGCCAATTCTACCTTCTCCAAACATGAGTTTGCAAATTAGATGGAAGACCTTAAAAGTGAGGTGAGACAAACCATTTCCATGCAACTGGATACTTTCCAAATCCAATAGAAGAAAGAATAAAGCTGAGAAGGCTTTGGCCATCTTTTGTCTCAGATGTACAAGGAAACATCCTCGGAATGAGTGTCCATTACACTCAGTAGAGGTATGTTTCATTTGTGAGGAAGACCACCCTACAAACCAGTGCCCAACCTTACCTAGACTTAAAGCTATGTACCAAGGGGCTAAAGGAGCCACTGAACTACTCTACATCCTAAACCAAATGAGGTCACATGGATCTAGACCTTACTAGTAGGGGATGCAAGGGATATCCAAGACTTATTACAACCCCAACCAATCCACTCACATATCTTCTTGGGGTACGCTTGCTCATCCTTCTTGGTCCATACCCCCTCCTTGGTCATATCCATCTCAATACCATATTCAACTTGCTGCTAATTCATTTCATTCTCATGTTCAGTCCCAACCTCAGTGGAATGCACCTCAACAGGGGTGGAGGCCTAAATACAACTATCCTCCCACCATTTTGCCTCCACCACCTACTCAACCACAACCATTACCTCCTGCTCCTTCGAGACAACCCTATATGCCAGCCCAACTAAACCCGAACCCCAATAACAGACAAGCTCGGTAGTTATATACTGGAGAGACAACATACCCTACCTATGCTGTGGAGATTTAGGAGATCAACCTACGATCTGGGAAGGTCCTCCCAGATAGCTGACCTCCTCCTAAGGAGGATGAGGAAGAGAAATAGGAAAGTGAACCCAAAGCCATTCCACCCTTTCTTGAGAGACTAACTGGAACCACGCAACCAAATTCAAAAGAGACTAAACTTCTGGGCGAGCTTAAATAGTTATGTGTGAAAATACCACTTCTCCAGGCCATAAAAGATGCACTAATCTACAAAATTTTTTATTAAAGAGAACTGTTTCAGGCACCCAAGCAAGCGCAAGAGAGATGCCCCAACTATCAATGTCATAGGACAATTGTCCGACCTAATGTTGGGACAAGTAATCTGTCCAAAATATCTGGACCCTGGGAGTCTTGTAGTTGATGTCCACATCAATGGCACCATAATCCCCCACACCCTGATTGATCTATGGGCTGCCATTAATGTAATGACCAGGGACACTATGCTCAAACTCAACCTTCAGAGTTCCCTAAGAAAGACCTCGACAGTACTGCGGTTAGCAGACTGCTCCACCATGACCCCCGAAAGGATTGTGGAAGATGTCATGGTCGTCGTTGATTCATAGGAGTACCCTGCAGACTTCTTGGTCCTTCAGCCAAAGTAAAAACTCAGAGGATACCCCATCATTCTGGGAAGTTCTTGGTTAGCTACCGCAGATGCCTACATCAGTTGTCGAGCTGGGAGCATGACCATCAAGAATGGGTTGTCCAAACAGCTCGTCCTATATCCTCTGGCCCAACCTCTGCTAGAACATGAATTACCTCTCTGGTTGGAGGAGGAGGATGAGGATGAAGTCTACTCTGCTCCAATGTGCACAATTGAAGCCACTAGGGGAGGTCCTCAAACCGAGGATGACCTTATTGAGAATTTGATTCAGAATCCACCTCCCAGCGTGCTACCATTAGAAGAGTTGGTAGAAGACACCCAATCCAGTGCTTTAGTGGATCTCTATGTGGCTGATCCGACCTCCCCCTGAGTTAAGAATGTGGAATTTGGCCCTGAAAGAACCTTGAGGATCAACTCATCCCTATCCCCCTCTCACGAGAAGAAATTGTGTAGCATATTAACCGCCATTTGGATGCTTTTGCTTGGAGCTATAAGGAGATGAAAGGAGTCCACCCTTCAGTCCTACCCATCACATTTACATTAAAGAGGATTGTAAACCATTCAGGAAGCCTTAGAGGAGAATGAATCCAACCTTAAAGACATTGTCAAAGAAGAACTGCAAAAGTTGTTGGATGCAGGATTCATCTACCCCATCTCTGATAGTGAGTGGGTTTCTCCTTTGGTGCTTGTGCCCAAGAAAAACGGGAAGTGGAGAATTTGTGTCATTTATTGAGAACTTAACAAAGCCACCAAGAAGGACCATTTCCCTTTACCTTTCATAGATCAAGTGTTAGATGGGCTGGTAGGAAATAAGTTCTTCTCCTTCCTAGATGGGTTCAACGAGTATAATCAAATCCAAATCAGCCAGAATACCAAGATAAGACCACTTTCACTTGTCCATGGGGTGCCTTTGCTTACCAGGTCCTTCTCTTTCGGTTATGCAATGCTCATGCCACTTTCCAGAGAGCAGTACTGGGCATATTTGTTGAACTGGTTCATGACTCAGTGGAAATCTATATGGATGACATTACTCCTTATGGGTCCAACTTCGAAGAAGCATTGATTAACTTGGGAAAAGTTTTAAACAAGTGTATTGAAATGAACCTGTCCCTTAGTCAAGAAAAATTTGAATTTCTGATGACTGAAGGGTCCATGCTAGGTCATACAATTTCTCAGCAAGGATTACAGGTGGATCCCTCCAAGATTTCTATCATCCAAAGGGTTCCACCTCCTCAGAAGGTAAGAGATGTTCAGAGTTTTCTAGGCTTAGCGGGATACTATAGAAGATTCATTAAAGATTTTAGTAAGCTAGCCTTTCCATTATTTGGTCTTTTGGGGAAGGATGTTGAGTTCATATGGACTGACAACTATCAAGAGGCTCTGGATGCTTTGAAAGGTAAGCTGTTAACTGCCCCAATCTTGAGAGGTCCAAAATAAGCCCTACCTTTCCACATTCACACAGATGCCTCGAACAAAGCCATAGGAGCAGCCTTAGGACAAGTTGAAGAGAAGCTACCATTTGCCATATATTTCGTTAGTAAAAACCTGTCCAAGGCAGAGTTAAACTATACCGTAACCGAGAAAGAGCTCTTAGCTGTAGTCCATTCCGTAAACAAGTTCAGACACTACATCACTAGTTATCGAACATTCATACACACTGATCATGTTGAAATTAGGTATTTAATGAATAAACCTGATGTAAATGCTCGTATCATTAGATGGTTACTTCTATTGCAGCAATTCAACCTGACCATTGTTTATAAGCCAGGCAAGGAAAATGTTGTTGCTGATTTTCTGTCTAGACTAGATTTGTGTGCAGGTGAAGAAGGGGTGGCAGACAATCAAATGCCAGATGAACACCTATTTGCTATTTTAGTACTCTCTCCATGGTTTGCTGATATAGAAAATTACTTGGTTTTAGCACAGTTCCCACCACACTTATCCTCAAAAGAGAAGAGAAGGATCTTGAGGAAAAGTGCGCCATTCACATGGATTGGGGGCAACTTGTTTAAACTTGGCCCAGATCAGATTTTGAGGCATTGTGTCAGGGAGGAGGAATTTTTTGACATCCTCCTCACTTGTCATGATGGGCCCTGTGGAGGCCACTTTGCAGCAAAAAGAATCGCTTTCAAAATTCTACAGGCAGGCTACTATTGGCCCACTCCTCATCAATATGTCAGGAGATACATTGGCTGATGTGACCGATGTCAAAGGATGGGAAAGCCGACTCCCAGGGATGAAATGCCCGTCCAACCTTAAGTGACTTTTGAGCCATTTGAGAAGTGTGGCATGGACTTTGTGGGTCCTATCAACCCTCCTTCAAACCAAAAGTCTTACATCATTGTGTGCACAGACTACCTAACAAAGTGGGCAGAAACAAATGTGATCAAGGCAGCAACAAAAGAAAAAGTGGCTCAGTTTTTGAGGGAGAATATCTTCTACAAGTTTGGCTACCCAAGAGAGTTAGTCACAGATCAAGGAAGTCAGATTACTTATAACCTGATTGAAGACCTGCTTGCTCATCACTGGATTAAGCACAGAACTTCCACCCCTTATCATCTGCAAGAAAATGGATAGGTGGAAGTCACTAATAGAGCTTTGGAAGAGATTTTGACTAAAGTGGTGAGAAACAATAGAAAAGATTGGGAAGAGCACTTTGTTGAAGCCACCTGGGCCTACAACACTACTTGGAAAACTACAACAGGTTTCACACCTTATGAGCTGGTCTATGGGAAGAAGGCTTTATTTTCCATATAATTTGAATATAACACATTGAGGTTGGTAGCTCAGTTGGACCTAGATCTCAGCCATGCACAATAGGAAAGATTACCTCAGTTGAATGGACTAGATAAACAGAGAATTTAGGCCCTTCTCCACTCATAGGTGGTGCAACTTCAGAGGAAGATCTGGCATGACTGGTACCTTAAAGAAAAGAAATTTTAGCCAAGAGATTGGGCATTGTTATATGACTCAAGATACAAGGATTTCAAAGGGAAGTTGAGGACAAGATGGTTGGGACCATATACAGTGGAGAGATGCAACGACAATGGTTCAGTCCTTATCAGGACCATTGATGAAGAAGCCATCCCCATGCTCGTCAATGGGCATCAATTGAAAATCTACAAGAAGCCCCTTTCTAAGCAGGATTTCATTGAAACTCTAGATAAATCAGTATTGGTAGTGGAGTAGGCCCCTGCCTCCACTCCACCCACACCTTGAACAAATATATAT